>CM062197.1:542500-592500 GCA_031216445.1 Lateolabrax maculatus
GAGGCTGTGATTGGATGGTTGGGAGATTGTGGGCGTTACAAGTGAGAAGCATGAATGACCTCCTGACAGGTGGAGGTGATGTGACCTCGGCACGTGGCGGGCACAGGTTCAGGCTCTTCTCCAACAGGTTGGCAACCTTGTCAGAAGGTGAGCAGATGGGGCAATACTGCAGATTCTCATTTGAGTATGAATTTATTAGATATTTTAATAAAACTACAATGTGTTCTATAGTGTGTTTATGTCTAAACGTTCCCACACCTTACTCCCTCTCCTGATCCCTCTCCATCCAGGCAGCAGCTGAACTCAGACCTCCTAATGCTGTGGCAGACACTTCCCACCTAGGAGCCATATCGCTCAGACTTTGAGCTGCGTGGGCAATATTTAACATTCTTCAGCATTTACAAAGTCGTGTCTACTGTCCTGAATAAATAACTAAACGCTCCAGTGGTGATGTTCGACAGCATGCCGGCGGTAGACTTGTAGACTTGTAGACTTGTAGACTTGTTGATTTGGCGTTGTTACCACCTCTGGTGGCGGAGCGACAATCTTTTAAACAGAAGATGAGGCAGAATAACGGCATGTCATTCCCACCTTGAACAGGCTGTAAGAGGGGCCTGACAGGAGGCAGGCTGCCGGCTTCACTTCATCACAGTAGTTAGTCACCTTATCGGCTAATGACCCTGCATGGGTCCTGGAGTCTCCTGCCAGTTGCAGGGTTAACGTCCCTCAGTAATTCTAGTGTGGGAACTTGAGTAAAGATGCTTTGCAGATGTTAACTTGATGGGTTTAGCTCTGCATGAGCCTTCAGCACCTTGAGGGCCCTCCATGACTCCTCAGTGATTCAGATTCCAGGTATAAACTAACTCTAGGATCCTAGATGTCACCTTGATGTTTTGATGGCAGAGGCGTCAGAGGAACAGACACCCGGCGATAGATTTGTTAAAACTTTTACACAAAGTGAACTCAAGCTCAGTTTCTGACACGTCTCCAAATTAACGCCCACCTTCCCAGAATTCTCAGCACCATTTTCTACGCCTGTCCTTCTTCCAATGAGAGGAGGCGAGGATGAAATGTGGCTGCCAGAGGACATCTGGTGGCTCTTCTGTTGCTCATTTCCTCCCTCCTCTCCTTCCCTTTCACCTCTCCTTGCCTTCTCTCACCGTTTGATTGTAGTTTGCAGACCTCCAGTTCTTTCTGTTTCTCTGAAGCGAGCTTTAATAAGGCAGTGATGATTTAGACATATTTTGGCTGAGGTCATGTTTGCTTACTTGGTTTCATTATTGCAAAGCCTTCATCCTCCTCTTCTTTGTCCTCTTCCTCTTCTCCCTCATCTTCTCCCTTCACTGGCAGCCCCATCAACACTAACAGGATCTCTCTTGCCTGCATGCCACTTATGAAGCGGTTGAAAGTTATGACTTTTTCTTCAACATGGAGCTGCTTTGAGGTAAACTTTTATATTCAAAGACTACAAGGAGGAATTAACGCTCAGACACGGTCTTATAGCTCTGAGTGGATCGGCTTAATTGCTGCCAAATCCAGTACTTTCCCCCTGAGGGAGTTCCCCCACACACCCAAACAGAGGAACCCCTGCCTCAACGCTGCCTGAACTCACCCTTCAAATTCCCCCCTTGAGTAGCTTTAAATGTAAATGTGAAAGTATTTGGTCCATAGGGCAATTTCATGCATATGTAGTAGTTTTCATGGGCTGGTTCTGTGTCACAGTGTTTGAGTGAACCCATGAGGTTTCCTTTGGATTATTTTCTTTTTTTTTAAGATCCCAGATTATTCAGTTTTTAAAAGTTTTTAAACATACCCGAGGATAAGAAACTGCTCTTCATGGTGTTTAGTGATGGAGTTAAGTTTAAAAAATGGTTTTGATTGAATACATTTTGACACTGTTTGCTTAAGGCAGGATCCTCATAATCCTGGACTCTGATTGGCTAGTTGTTCCTCAATTTCTAATGAGGTAAATCTGAGAGGATACTTTTCTATTTCAGAGGCTGCCAGCTGGATGCCTGAAGTTCCTGAAAGGACCCATAAAATAAGAAAGAGGAAAGTAGACTGAAATTACTTGGACACGTCTTAAATGACTGGAAACACTTGGTCCTGTCTCGGAGGACTTGGGCTTCAGGTGGACCCTCTCTAGAATGGCTTCAGATCTGATTTGGACATATCTCAAATGACTTGATCCTTGACCTGAGACTTGAATTCCTTTTACTTGCCTTAAATGACTTGAGACCTGACCTGGATTGTCTCAAAATAATTTGAGACCCAACTTGACTTGTCTCAAATAACTTCTGAATTGACTTGGACTCGTCTCAATCATTTGGACGTGTCCTAATCGACTTGAGACTTGTCTTGGATTGTCTCAAATGTCTTGACTTGAACATTTGCTTTAAAACTGATTGTTCCTCTGAGATAACTGTCACTTGATCTGAGAACTGACTGAGGCCTTTGAATGACTGCAGATGGAGCTTCAGGCTTTCATATTCTAATTTATTTTCTTCATAACTTGCAGATTGAATTAAGTCTAATAAGCAGGTTAAACATTATTATTTCCAAGCTTGCTTCATCATTGTGACATGATATACTGTAAATAGTTTCTCTGAGAGGGGGAGCAATTGCCAATAAACTGATTAGAGAGGAGAGGGAGCATCAGGCGTGACTCTGTAGTCATATTACAGCACTTCACAATAAAAGTCAAAATGTTCATCTTTACTCCAGCTCTGTGGTGATATGGTGAGTCGACCAAGGGAGTCCAAACTGTTTAATTCATTCCACTTCTGTTGCATAACACAGAAGGTGAACATGATAATCATTACACCTGCTAAACGTCAAGGTCAGCGGAAACCAGAGTTGACTGTGGGGCAGGAAGTAGGAAATGAACAGTGCTGAGCATCCCAACCCCAACATCACTCTTTACCATCAGCCTTATCTTGATTCACTAATATTACCTGAACTGAATATTAGTAGAAGGAATACTGAAGCATTCTTTCTCCGGCTTCACAGACTCCATCTGAGGCGCCACACTTCTGCCGGACAGGAAAAACTCTTTTACTTTATAAAGACTGAGTCAAAAACATAAAACATAATTTTTATACATTCACAAGTGACTTTCAGGCTTCAAACCATCAACTGTGAAATCAAACTATATGTTTGACACGTTCCAGAGATTTAGAGCAACAACCTTCAGGTTTTCAGGGCTGCTGTGCCATCTTTGTAATTGGATGTATTTATATGTATATATATGTGTGTGTTTGTGTGTGTGTATTTTACTCAGATTCTCCAAGAATCAGATTCTTAAATTCAGGGAGTTAAATAAGCAATTTCAATTTCAAGAAGACAAGGAGGGAGGAAAGGAGGCGTTTTAATCCTGAAGTCCCCCCCCCCCCCCCCCCCCCCAACTGACACACACTCACCTTCCACACTTCTCCTTCTTTTTGAAAACAATCTGCAAACACCAGCACAACACACAACAACAGCCTAAGTTCGTTCCTTCCTTCTGTCAGTTTACCTGTCTACCTACCTACCTGTCTATCTACCTACCTGTCTACCTGTCTACCTGTCTACCTACCTACCTATCCATCCGTCTGTCTGCCTATATTTAACTCTTCCTCTCTGCGTGTCACCACAGTAATCGACCAGCGGCTCGTAGATCTTGTGTGTCCATTCTATGTAAATGAAGTTATTGTGCATGTTGGAGCAGGGATCCACAGCTTTTGTCCAGCAGTGAATGGAGTCGTGGGGACATCTATTTGTCATCCGATAAACCTTTAAAACTCCCTGACAGGAAGACACCCCCCCCCGGCAGCTCATACAATACTCTGCTCTCCTACACACCTCTTTGTGTGTAATTAGATTAGGCTGCACATACTCCATGTGGCCCACATAATGTCTCCAGCAGCTCAGTTTTAATTTTCAGTCCTCAGCAGCTTTCTGCGGCTCATTAAAGTGGCAATCGTCATGGTTTCCTTTTTAGTTTCACTTTGATTTCCAGCGGAGGAAAGTAACTGAGTACATTCACTCAAGCACTGCTTGATCCAACATCTACTCCACTACATTTCAGAGGGAAACAGCTGGAGTTACGGCGTCTGGACAAGACACGTTGCATCAACGTTTATTCTTCCTGCTTAAGAAAAAAGGATGTGGCTCAGATTTAAAGTTTAACTACTACACCTCTGTAATAAAAACACATGAGGAGCTATTAACTATTCTATTATAACTATTCTTTCTAGCATGTAGGGCAGCCTGATCATGTTTTATCTTACATGTTTTTTTCATGTTTTCATTTCTGGATTTGTGCTACTCTTGGAAGATAACTTAATTATTTTCACAAAGCTGTAGTGGCTGCATGTCTCTTTGGACATGATGGCAATCAATCTCATTAAAGTCAGGAAGATCGTCTTCAAGGTCAAAGGAAACCGAGGCTGTAACGAGACCAGACGCAAAAGAGTTTTCACCGCAGTAAAAGAACAGGCAGCAAACTACAAATCTATTTTCCAGCCACATGCACACTCACAGACAGACAGCAGTGCGGAGTCGCAGCAGACTCACAGCCCTTCTTGGTTTCCCAATGGCAGGTTTCTATTTAAAGTCCTGGTGTCGGACCTTCCCACCGGCACATGAATGCAGCACAATGGCTGCAGCTTTTTGAGGGAGGAATCTGCTGTGGAGCCTGAATAAGCCTGAATAAAAGTCTAAAGTCTTGTTAGAATCTCCTAGAGGCTGATTTCAGTGCCACAGGATGATCAAAATCTGAAGGGCAGCACGAACACATTTGGACCAAAACTGCTGTGAAGACAGAAAAATCATTTAGCTCTGAAACTGATTCAGCAGGTTAGAGGAAAAAGATGTCAAAGGTTTGTCAATCAATGGGCAGTTCAGAGTCATCAATCACCCTGCATGTGTTTGGACTGTGGGACGCCTCCGGGGGGGGGGTTATAATAACACCCCCCCCTCCCTCCCTCCCTGCAGGTCACACAAAGTGTTGAGCTGGTTGAGAAATTTGGGATATCTCTGTAACCATGGCAACAAGCATCAAAGATGACGATGACTCACACACATGCGCTCACTCACACACACACACACACACACACACACTCATGTACATTTACAGTTGAGCTGCAGAGCTACAGGACACCAGGACCTGATCTTCTTCTAATATAAATATACTGTATACTATTTTTACTGGCCACCATTTTGTTTGAGCATTTGGATTCTCCATGTTGGCACAATGGAATAGAAACTACACATGATGCAGATCAATAACTGATGATTCTTATTACAGATCAAACTTGCAGCATGACATAAAGTCATAACATTGAGCTCCATCTTTAAAGTGATCAACACATTCAGGATCAATAATTCGAATCAGTAACATCAGATATATTATTCTGCATCATGAATAATATATATTTGGTAAAGTTTTGAATGCAGGACACACACGTCGCTGCACCACTGCACAGAAGCTGGAGGACCAGAGGATGGACAGGAAGTGATGTCAGGACTCTGATTCTGATGAAGGAGGTGACGAAGTTAAAGACTCTTCTTCTCTCCACAGAGGAAAAACTTCACAGTGAGAAGTTTTTATACCCTCGATCAGCCTGTCAGCTGTGTGTGTGTGGGTGTGTGTGTGTGTGTGTGTGTGTGTGTGTGTGTGTGTGTGTGTGTGTGTGTGTGTGTGTGCAGCCAGGTGTCCAAATGTCGCTGTCAGCCAGCTGCCATACAGGAGCAAAAAACGACTGAGCACTCACCAATAATTACAGGAGGAGAGGAAGAGGAGGAGGAAGACAGGAAGTGTATATGTATATGTGCATGTGTGTGTGAGTGTCTGTGTCTGTGTGTATGTGTGTGCGCGTGTGTGTGTGTGTGTGTGTGTGTGTGTGTGTGACAGAGTTACTGCAGACAGCTAGAGACAGACTGGATAACTGTAGACAATTCACAACTACAGCTAATTATACACAGACTGTAACACACACACACACACACACACACACACAGTATCCTCCTGTCAGTTTCTTGGCAGGAAACTTTCTGCAGCCGGTTCCTTGTGTTTAACCACAGACCTGCATTTAAAACTGTTGAAATCAGAGTATTTGCATCAACTGACCTGAATTTTGACCTGAACTTTGACCTGCTTTTGTAGCTGTGTGTCACCATCCAGTAGTACTGAAGCCGGGTTTAGAAATGGGAGCCTAAAGGGAGGACGGGAGCAAACAGGTTCTTGTTGTTCTTGGCTCACGTTCAAAAGTCTCTCTCTCTCTCTCTCTCTCCCTCTCTCTCTCTCTCTCTCTCTCTCTCTCTCTGAAACCCAATGACAATATCACTGTTACCATGACAACCACTGTAAATCCAGTGCCAGGCACGTCCGGCCTGCTCACCTGAGAATGCTGCAGCGCGGTGCGTTCACTGACCTGCTGTCTGCTCACGTGTACCTTCTCTGAACTCAGAAGATACGTTTGTCTGCCGACTCTCGTCACACCTGAAGGACAACACTGGAGAACCGGCTGCAGGAGGTTTTCAGCTGTGGGAAGTGAGAAGAAGCTGAAATTATTCATTCATTATTCATTCATTCAGAAAGGATGTTCCCCACTACTGCTGCCACACAGCTACAGGGTAAAGCCTGACTGAGCCCTTCAAACACACGAAGGAGGACCTCAAGTGGTTTCTGAGTGCTGGGTAGTCTGTGAGCCGCGGTACCAGTCCACCAACCGCTGAGAAAGGAATCCTTCCTCAAACCGAAAAATCCACTTTCTGCTGAACTCGTGTCGACTCTCCTGTCCGCCCAACGAGCAGCACTTAGACGCATGACGGAGACTTTCTCCAGAGCTTTGCGTCTCAAGTTGCCTGAGGGATCGTTTCACTGAGACAGCAGAGATCATGTCAGCATCACAACATGCAACATGCGCTCTGGGCCTGAGGAGGATTCACTGTAAACCAGCTCTGCTCGTGTTACATTTTCTTCTTTCCACACAAGTTTCCTTGTTGAAACTTACTAACTAGGGCTGTTCATTTGACTGATTTACTTTTACACTCAATTAATTAAAAAGGTAAACAGCCATCAGTTTGTTCATTTTAATAGTATTTTCATGTCATAAAACATTTACAATTCTAGTAAACAGTAACCCTGATTCTCTTCTTCCTTGCACAGAGAAAATCCCCAAACTCCATTTAAAATGTAGCAGTTTAAAGTTGTCTTACGAGGAGCAAAGGCTGCACATCTTATGAAACCTTGTCTTTAACTCATTTGTTATTGTTATTGTCTTTTGGTTTATTGTCCATGTGTCCTCCTTTGATCATCGTTCAGTGGACTGTGTTAAGTGTGACGTAGTTCTTATCTTTGATGCACAAACACCAGCAGCCGGCAGCGATGGCGGATTAACCCCAGTGTGACATGACGTCGTCCCACGTCCTGCAGAGCTCGTTAAGACTCATTAAGGGAGATTAGACAGCTGACAGCCAGTCAAAAGTCTCTGCAGCCTAGAGTGACTTCAAAGTACTGTCAGGGTTTAGCTTTGTATTTATTTGTACGTACATGTGTGTGAGTATGTGAATGAACATGTTTTCAGGCCTGTGTTTACCACAGTGTATCTTTCAGGTGCTGATGAGTGTGTGTGTGTGTGTGTGTGTGTGTGTGTGTGTGTGTTAAACGTATTTTCCGCTGCTGTTTAATGTTTGATAGGTGGGGAGTGGCGGGCGCTGCCTCATGTATTTTTAAAGGAAAAGTTACGCAGGCGTTCTGTGTGCTTTGTTCTGCCTTTTAGCTGCCCTACTTTCAACTTTGCTACAGCAGCAGCAGCAGAGAATCACATGTCGGAGGCCATAAACAACATTTCACACCTTTGAAGAACAAAAAAACAGCTTTCTCTCCATCACAGCAAACTATATGTGTACAATTACTCCATTTATGGACCATAAACAAGAGAGAGGTCGGGGGACTCGCTTGGTTTGAACAATGCTTGAACAGGACAGAAGAGAGCAACATAAAATCTAAATCAGTTTAAATCACACTAACAAACGTACAATCTATAACCTATAAAATCACACTGTAGAAGTTAAAACCATCTCAGGATGAACACGATCATGTGGGAGCCTTTCTGAGCAGCGAGGCTCGGGGTGTGAACATGTTCAGGTCCTTTACTGCAGTAACAGTACTAACACACAACGTGAAAATACTACAAGAAAAGAAAAAGTCCTGCATTTAAAACCTCACTGAAGTAAAAGTGAAAGTAAAAGTCAGCAGAATGAGTCCTTAAAGTTCCTGTCAGTGTTTTATTATCTGAAAAAGTTTGTTGAGTTTCAGGAGGAGAATTTTCTCAGCACATAAAGGAACTCTTCATCCTTCACTTCATCACAAACATTCACCATCAACACATGAGGAGATACGAGGTTTTTACTGGACAAACTGACGAGGAGGAGGAGGAGGAAGACTCAGGTAAAGTACCTCTAGTTTGTACTTTATAAACTACTTGAGTAAATGTACTTGGTGGACTGGTGTGTATTTTCAGCTGTGTTCAAAATGAGTGTGTAAGAGCAGCTCCCTGTACAATGTGTGTGTGTGTGTGTGTGTGAGTGAGTGTGTGAGTGTGTGTGTGAGTGTGTATGTGTGTGTGTGTGGGTGTGTGTGTGTGTGTGAGTGTGTGTGTGTGTGTTCGAGGATTTATTTATGATGTGTGTGTTCCCTTTCTCCTGATTAATGTGGATATGAATCATTCAACTGTACATATGTATCTGCGTTAATATTTCTGTTTGCGTGTTTGAGTGTGTGTGTGTGTGTGTTCGTGTGTGTGTGTGTGTGTGTGAGTGTTCGTGTGTGTGTGTTTGTGTGAGAGTGTGTGTGTGTGTGTGAGTGTGTGTGTGTGTGTGTGTGTGAGTGTTCGTGTGAGTGTGTATGTGTGTGTGAGTGTGTGTGTGTGTGTGTTTGTGTGAGTGTGTGTGTGTGTGTGAGTGTGTGGGTGTGTGTGTGTGTGTGTTTGTGTGAGTGTGTGTTTGTGTGAGTGTGTGTGTGTGTTCATGTGTGTGTGTGTGTGTGTGTGTGTGAGTGTTCGTGTGTGTGTGTTTGTGTGAGTGTGTGTGTGTGTGTGAGTGTGTGGGTGTGTGTGTGAGTGTGTATGTGTGTGTGTGTGTTTGTGTGAGTGTGTGTTTGTGTGAGTGTGTGCTCTTGTACAACTATCTTTGTGAGAACCAGTTTGAGTTTTAGACCATGGGAGTGAGGACATTTTTGGAAAGTGAGGACATTTTGGCCGGTCCTCACTTTCTGAGACACCTTCAACGGGCTGTTTGAGGGTTAAGACTTGGTTTTAAGGTTCAGGTTAGAATTAAGTTTAGGTTCAGGTTAAGGTAGCGGTTGGGGTCAGGCATTTAGTTTTGATGGTTAAGGTTAGGGTAAGGGGCTAGGGAATGCATTATGTCAATGAATGTCCTCACAAGTATAGCTGTACAAACATGTGTGTGTGTGTTCATGTGTGTGTGTGTGTGTGTGTGTGTGTGTGTGTGAGTGTTCGTGTGTGTGTGTTTGTGTGAGAGTGTGTGTGTGTGAGTGTGTATGTGTGTGTGAGTGTGTGTGTGTGTGTGTTTGTGTGAGTGTGTGTGTGTGTGAGTGTGTGGGTGTGTGTGTGAGTGTGTATGTGTGTGTGTGTTTGTGTGAGTGTGTGTTTGTGTGAGTGTGTGTGTGTGTTCGTGTGTGTGTGTGTGTGTGTGTGAGTGTGTGTATGTGTGAGTGAGTGTTCGTGTGTGTGTGTTTGTGTTCATGTGTGTGTGTGTGAGTGTGTGGGTGTTTGTGTGAGTGTGTATGTGTGTGTGTGTGTTTGTGTGAGTGTGTGTTTGTGTGAGTGTGTGTGTGTGTTCGTGTGTGTGTGTGTGTGTGTGTGAGTGTTCGTGTGTGTGTGTTTGTGTGAGAGTGTGTGTGTGTGAGTGTGTATGTGTGTGTGAGTGTGTGTGTGTGTGTGTTTGTGTGAGTGTGTGTGTGTGTGTGAGTGTGTGTGTGTGTGTTTGTGTGAGTGTGTGTGTGTGTGAGTGTGTGGGTGTTTGTGTGAGTGTGTATGTGTGTGTGTGTGTTTGTGTGAGTGTGTGTTTGTGTGAGTGTGTGTGTGTGTGTGAGTGTTCATGTGTGTGTGTGTGAGTGTGTGTTTGTGTGAGTGTGTGTGTGTGTGAGTGTTCATGTGTGTGTGTGTGAGTGTGTGTTTGTGTGAGTGTGTGTGTGTGTGTGAGTGTGTATGTGTGTGTGTGTGAGTGTGTGTGTGTGTGTGAGTGTGTATGTGTGTGTGTGTGAGTGTGTATGTGTGTGTGTGTGTGTGTGGCCCTGTGAATAAACGGCCGGTTTGATCCATATAAAACTGTTATGGTTTATTGATCAGGGATATGAATAATGCAGGTTGTGTTTAAAGATTCACGGAGCTGCTGGGACGTCCTCTGATGATTAAATATTAACCTGCAATACACAAAAGAAAAATAGGAATGTTGTTTGTGTAATACAGCAGCTTTAAATCTACTGTGTGTTTTATTGTTTAAAATAGTGTCCATAATGTGTCCATAATGTCCCAGGTTCAGGGCCTAGATGTCTCCTGTAGTCCTCAGTCAGTTTGGACTCAGATCGCCTCTCTTACATGAACCAAAAAATGTTCACATGCAGTTTTCAACCAACAACAGCGGTTTGTCCTGAGTGACTCTGTGCTGTCACTGTATTTCTACTGATGCCTAAAGGACATTTATGAACTCAGGGATCAACGTCCTCGGTGCCCCCGGTCTCCTCTGTGGTGAAAGGAGCCAGAACACACTGGAGGGATTACATATCTCACCTGGCCTGGGACGCCTCGGGAACCCTCCGGAGGAGCCGCAGGACGTTTCTGGGTCGAAGGACGTCCGGACCACTTTGTTCAGCCTGTTGTCACGGTGACCAGCCTGGAGAAGAGGCAGGACACCGATGGATGGATGTTCTCGTGCTGTCATATTGTTCACTGACATCATATGGTGAAGGGACATTACACATAAAACTCATTGTTTAAACTGTTAAAAGGTTGTTTACTTCGCTCTTTCAGCACACGTCAGCTCTCCTGAGGACGAACAGATCCGACGACACATACGGACACAGGAAGTGCTTAATGAGTCAACACGTCTAAAAGGGATTTTAATAGCCTGAAAGACATTGATCTGTGAGCTAATAAAACAGCTCCTATTGCTCCTATGAGCCCAATATTCAGCTGTAATAATAAAAGCTCTTTCACAGGGAGTGGGGGGGTGTCTTATTCCTAATACAACCCTGTTTTACATCATACCAGCTGTACTGCTTACTGTACATGTGTGTCTCATTGATTTACTGGTTTAATTAGGCACTTGATAACACATCACAGCTCATTTATTCTGTTTACAACTTTACAGGAATGAATTTTTGATCCTTTTCTGGTCTGATCGGTGGTTTAGGTTTGGTTAGGTTTAACCAGAGATTTTTTTGGTAACATTGTGGTCATTGCTGAAACAAAAAACATGTTGACTGTTGTCAGAAATCGGATGCAAACGTTTAGCGGATGTGTATTCGCCAAATCACCCAGTTAGTCTTCATCAAGTGTTAAATAGAGTGCAGACTGGGCAACAATGAGCCACTACAACCGTTAAGTACCAGTGGGTGTTTTCTGCCCTTCGGCCTCTGGGGGCAGTAATGAGCCCATTACAGCTTGGTGCACCACAATGAGGCGAAGGAAGTCGCAACACAAACTTTCTTACACAACAAAAAGGGATTCATGCATCATCTGATGTGTTTTCAAGCAGGATTTTTCCATTTTACAAGCGAAAACAAGGATGAAGACTAACTGGCTGCTTTCCAGCCTCTTCCCTTAGCTTCTCTATAGGACCCAAACCCAGCTCAACTCACCCACTGAACATAATATGTCTGTTGAAAACAAAACGCGTTGATGCCAGCCGACCCGGCACGTCGATATCACGTGAGATCCCACTTTTTGAACAAATAACAAACACCGTCATATGAGAAGAGCGAACACAATTGCTTCCACCTTCAGGGGCTGAAACTGTAACATCCTGTTGTGTTTCCTGTTTTATTTTGAAATACTAACATTGTGGTTTTGTTGGATTTGTTTGCTTGTTTCGGACTGATTACCTGTAAATGACTCCCAGCTCTTCGGTAAAGACTTTACCTTTTGAACTTTACCTCGAGTCCTGAGTCTGTTTCTGCATCTGAGTTTCTGATCTGCCCAAAACCGTGACAGAATTGTCTTTTGTTAGATGTTGTGACCGAGATGAAAATATATATACTTCTTGTCTTGTTACAGGGCTCAACAAATCCCAAACTGTTCTCCCAGCTCACAGTTGATGTCATAAATCCGGTACAACGTTCAGTAAATCGATCAAGTACGAGCAGAAGAAAATCATGGAATGAACTGTAACGCTCTTCACTGCTTGTGGGAATAATTCTGACTTTGTATTTGTAGAGGGAAGTTGGGGATGTTTAAATGGATTTTAATACAGTCTAAGATTGGAAACCCTAACTTCTTAACCTGTTGTTCCTTTCCTAAAACATGTTTAATGTTCTTTATTTATGTGGGAAGCAGCTGGTCGACATTTTACAAGCAGCCCTTCTCAACATTTCTTTTCTTTTTCTCTTGTGTTGACGGAGCTTGTGAAGATTTCTGATCAATAATCGGAGCAGAACCAGATCTCGGGAATAAATACAGAGAAAATAAAGTTATCACCACAACAAATGAATTGTTATGGTCACTTCCTAAAACCCTGAGGGTGGAAACAGACCGATACTACAAAGCACCTCCTGTAATTTGGCTCAGGCCAAAATGCTGTGAGAGTGTTTAACAAGCAGCGTGGCTAAATATTTCATCACCTTAATCCCTCCGGAGGCTGAACTCGGCTCCGAGTGTTTGACTCTGCTGCTTCAGGAGTCAGCTGACAGCTTAAACGGGCCTGTCATCATGACAGTTTTGTTTACCTGTCACCTGTGTGTCTCAGCAGGTGAAGCAGACCAATTACAGCTGCTCGCTCTCAGCTGTTACAGAGGGAATGTGCAGTGAAAGCAGCCGTGAATGGGAGCAAAACTCTTCTGAAGCTGAATATTTTTGCTGATTTCAGCATCTCAACACACTGTGTATTCCCCCTCCTCCAGCTGGTTTCCCTGACGCACACTCTTTCTCACCTTCCCTCCATAGAAATGCGTGTGTGTGTGTGTGTGTGTATAATAGTGCTGTATACAAAATTCATAATCTCATCTTTGTGCTATGTGATATGTTCTTTTTTCACTCACACTGTTCAGGATCTACATAAAAATCAGCTTCTGCAGCGGCACTGATTCCGTATCAGTCCCTGAAAGCCTCAGCGTTTGCTCTTCTGAACACAGTCAGTGATGATTGTTAGTGAGCAAGGCTGCTGTATCCTCTGCTCACTGCTGACTGCCTCAACATACACTGTAGACCACTACTGACCGTTTGCTGAGCACATGGGGAGCTAGAAGACAAGAAGACAAGATGGTGGAGCAGGCTGGTGGCCTGGCAGGAGCTGCAGACCAAACTTCAACCTCTTTCTCATCCCCACTCTCTAAATGTCGAGATCTGTACTTTTAATCAGCTGAAGAACACGAAAGTAAAACCGGCAATACAACCAGTAACAACCAGTCACAACCAGTAACAACCAGTCACAACCAGTAACAACCAGTCACATGGAGCCAGACATCCTCTTAGACTGCTACCGGGGGGGTCACCGATCCTGCTTTGGATTTTGATGATCAGATCGAAAGCTCATTTTCATACATTTTGGATTTGACTCCCCTGTAATATATGTTTCAATAATGACTCCTGATTTCTTGTGATACATCTGCCACCATTACCACGGAGCAGAACTGGCTTTCCCAGAGCTAAACCTTCAGAGGGTTTCATCTTCAACATTAGATACTCATCAGGGTTTCATTTCTTTTAGCTTAAGCTGAAGCTGAATCAATTCAATCCAAATATCACAGATACATAAACACCCATGTCGACTGGAGACGAAAACACTTAAATGTCATTAACTGCATTAATTATTGTTCACTTGTTAACACACAAGAATTAGATCTGTAAGAGAACCGCAGCAACAAAAAAACAAACGAGGGAAGTACAGAATCAGTTTGTACCGTGTGAACACAAGAAACTTAAAAACAGACCACAGAAATCAATTTACAGAGACGAAGCTCAGCTGCTGCTTTGTTGTTGAGCGTGACTGGGATGTTCCCTAAATGTCCGTGCATGAAGACTGGCTGTGCCATGTTCCACCGAATCACTGAATACTCCCAGTCGTTTCAAACGTTACTGGAAAAGTAATTACCCAACAGTTGGTAGAACGTCTGGAAACAGAATTTACTCAATCTAACACAGTTTGGATTCAGAGAGAACCATTCAGCTGGAACTGCACGTTGTTATCAAGGCTAATACAATGGGGGGGGGGGGGGGGGCTTCTCGACCTACATAAAGCCTTCAGTATTTCTCACTGAGCTGTCCAGTCCCTCCAACAACACATTCAAATGGATAAAATCATATTTATCAGATGTGTTTTCGGGTAAGTGGTAAACGTCTGTACTTTAGGAGCACAGTGGGGCTCCATACTGAAATTACCAGAATAATTACTAAATTACCAAAGATTCCCACACCTCAAAGTCAATGATGAATGATTGACTAGAAGTGTTAAAGTGGTGTAATAGTCCTTTACCTCATTAAAATGTCCCAGCACCAGAGTTCATTTAGGGAACAAGTGAAGTCAAAGACAAAGAGTTAAATTAGCGTTTATGCAATCTGCAGGAAACTCGTTCTGTCTCACCCTCCGAGAGACGGGGAGAGGTAACAACAGAGAGGCAGAGGGGGAGGAAAGAGAGGGGGTGGGAGGCAGAGAAGCCATTTTATAACTGAGTGACCTGGAAATGTCAGCGATGAGGAGCGAGACTTTCACACACACTTTTTCTCTGTAACACACACACTTTCTTTCAGACACATTCATGAACACACAGTTTTCAGGGTGAGACAGCCCTGCAGGTGGTTCGCCTTCTCTCTTCTAAAAGGACTTTGGCCTTTGAAGTAAGTGAAGCAAAATCAAAAGGAAGCTACGCAGGAAAGTTGTATTACATCAGCAGTGAGGAATGATCGCACGGCGGCGGCCCCACACGGCAGCGCGAGGGAACCTCACCCGACATGACGCCAGGGAACCACAGCTGAGCCTCACGGCGTGCTGATCCCACCTGTTAGTATCGAGTTTTAAGTGCTTTGAAACTGGAACACGCTTTATTTTCCTTTCCTCCTTTTGAGTTCCAGTTTAAAAGCCAGAAGAATTACCCTGAAGAAACTGCTCCATTTAACCCAAGTACATATGAATTCATTATTCATTTATTAATGGCAGCCTTTGGTCTATATATGATGAATTGTTTGTTTTTTTGCATGTTCAGCTCTCCCTCTGTTAACACTAGTAATTCATTGGAATAAATGTATTGACTAAATGAAAACTGTCTCCATTTTCTCCATTAGTTTCTCTATTGTTAGTAACAGGCAACAGAATAAAGTGTAAAGCAGACCAAGAGTCTGCAGCTCTGAGAGGCTGTATGAAGGCACAGTGGCAGCGTACTAACATGGCCACGATGACGATTCACGCTCAGCAGGAACAATGTTCACCATGTTCACCACTCTGGTTTAGCAGTAAACACAAAGTACAGCTGAGGCTGGTGGGAATGTCTTCAGTTTTTAAGCATAAAATAAGTATTAGACACATTAACATTTCGACCCGATGGTAGCGCCACATCACCAAATCCACCCTGAGAGCGACATCAATGTGTCACGGCAATCCAGCCAATAGTTGTTGAGATATTTCACCAGTGGTGCATCGGGGAAGAATGGGCAGTCCCACATAAAGCAGTCACATAACTGAACATATTTCCAATATCAATCAATATTACTGTAAGGTAAGAGAGCTGACAGCTCTGCTGGTTGACACAATAAGATAAGTTAGTGTTTTGTGTGTCACGAGGGGAAAACGTAGTGCAAATATAGACAAATAAACAATAGAAGAATAAAGATGGTTCGATAACAGGGGTTGTCTGAGTGCTTGAAACTTATTTCATAAAACCAAGGACCAAGAAACATCCATGTGCAGCTCTGGAGAAGGTGTTTTTAACCCCCAACATTATGAACAGTCCGAGTCACAGGCTCACTGAAATGATAATGCTGTCGGCTTGTTGGCTTAATGTGTTCAAACCTGGAAAATAAAAACCCCAACACGCTGTCCTGGCAAAGACCGACAGACGGTTTGCCAGCAGAACCTCACAAACAGATGAACCATGACTCATTACAAAGCTTTGGCCTGAAAAATAACCACAACTGAACATTTCTGTGCCTCAATCTGCACAACTAAAACTGTCTATTTTCAATTGCACAAAGCTTTTTTTGACAGCAGGGATGCTATTCAGAAACCTCTTCCACAACCTGATGTGGGGAACACAAACACCGCGGCCAACCGGTCTGATGATTTACTGTTCAGGAGGTCTCAAATGGTTCTGAATGTGTGCCATACTCACATTTATATTCCTGTGTTTACATCATGAGAGCGACGAAGAAAGAAACTTCAGAACAGGCTGTACAATACAAAGTCCAGCTGAGCCTGATGGGATATTTAGTCGTAAACCAAAGTATTGAAACAAATGAAGAAGTTGACCTGATGATGGCGGAGACCATGAATGTCTGTATCAAGTTTAACTGCAATCATTTCAACAAAAAAACATAATCATCGTCTTCCTGGTGGCACGAGAGGAAAAGCCGGGCGATCAGCCAACGTCAGCAGGACTCGTCGGCTGGAAACCACGAACGACTTTACAAACCAATCAATCCTCACACAGCATCCATTTAATGTAGAGTCTCATTTAACATCTGACAATCAAATGAAGTGAATGCAGAGGAAATGTGTGAATAAATGCAGAGTGAGACGTTTAAAGTTCAGTTGATTTCTTTTGGCCTCTGTTTAGAACAGAAAATCTAAGACCGTTTCTTTTTAAACACTCTCAGTTGTTACAGAGTTCCCACTTCAGTTATTTTGATTTACTCATTATTATTTATTCGTTCTTGTTTTCATGCATTTCTCCTCCTCATCAAGTCTGGAAATTATTCTTTAGTTTCTGTTTGTGATGGAGAGTTTTTCTTTTACTCAGCTGGAATATTGTTGGAAACCCTCAGCGATCACGTTTCCCTGAAGCTACGCCTCAGTGTGAGTACTACAATTCATCCATTCATCCAACCAGCCTCTAATTCATCCATTCACCCATCAATCCATCCAGCCTCTAATTCACCCATTCACCCATCCATCCATCCAGCCTCTAATTCAGCCATTCACCCATCCATCCATCCAGCCTCTGAATTCATCCATTCAACTAGCCTATAATTCAACCATTCACCCATCCATCTAACCAGCCTCTGATTCATCCATCCATCCATCCAACCAACCAGCCTTTTATTCATTCATCCATTCATCCTAAAATAACTGCGGGGGGGGGGGGCAGATAGAGACTGAGACTCTTGGACGTTGCATTAAATCACATCATCACGCCAAATTACCCACGAGTCCCTGCTCATTTGTTTCCCGTTGTGTCCAATCTGTCCGTCTGGCTGCGCCGCTCCACTGGGCAGCGCCGAGGCCTGACCGGGTTCTGGATCCTCCGCTGATAATAAAACAAGGAAGTGGATCTGCAGGGGAGGAAGTGACCCGCTGGACTGAAGGAAGAAACGGGCCCAATCCACTGAACCGAACCGGGCTGGATGTCCTGGTGTTCTGTTTTATCAGATAACATTGATGAAAACAGTGCAGCGTCCCAGCACATAAACTCACCATTTACGACAGACTTAAAGCTCCTGAAAACAAACATCTTAAACCTTCATTAATGACATTTTTGGCCACTTGGAGACAACAAGAATTAAATACAGCAGTGACATATTAGCAGAGCAACACGATGCTTCCTGTGGAGTCGTGTTTGAGTCCAGTTCTTTCTCTGTTAGCTCTGTATTTGGTCTCCTCCTCTTGAGGGAAATATCTGCCTCTGTGCTGAAAGATGGTTTTTAAAGTAAAAGTTTTTGGGAGAGATTTTGGGAATATTCGCTTATTAGCTTTCTAGCTGAAAGTTCAATCTTCAGATTCCTCTCTCATGTCTGTACAGTAATTATGAAGCTACAGCCAGCAGCTGGTTAGCTTAGCTTAGCATAAAGACTGGAAACAGGGGGAAACAGCTAGTCTGGCTCTGTCCAAAGGGAACAAAATTCACCTCCCAGCAGCTCTAAAGCTCACTGATGAACATGTTGTATCTTATTTATCTTTATATATCATTGTTTTACTTTTTCTATTATCTAATCTGTACAAAAGGTGTAAAAACTACAATTTGTGATTTTCATTACGTGCCAGACTTGTCATCGTCTTTGTTTCCAGCACACGTCAGCTCCTCGCCTGCCATCACTGTAGCTCAGGTTGGGTTCTGCATTTATTTGATGGTTGATGTCTACAGGAAATGTGGGGTGAGATCGCGAGAGAGGAGGTTTAACATGCAACAGATACCCGGCTGGATTGAACCGGTGCCGCTGCAGTTACACAGTATTACCCCATCTGCCGTTAAGCTACCAGGACGTCCTGACATGTTGAGTCGGATCATAAATGTTCATATTCACCACAGCTCCAGTCTCCTCACCTGTACATTCACATTGGTCCTTCCCTGTCAGTCGAGAGGAATCTGACTCCATCAAACAGCCTGCAGCGTCTCAGCTGAAATACAATGTGAGGAAAATCAAGTTTATACACTCACAACCATTACAGAATACAAGCACACACACACACTCTGCTCTGTCCATGGCCTCAGGTTGTGTGTTCAGATCATCTGGATTAATGAAGCGCAAACAGCTGGACTCCAACTCTGCTCTCTTCTTCTAGTTTTCTGCATCTTCTTCCCTTTCTTTTATGTTCCTGCTCTCTCCTCCCGCCTATTGTCCTCTCGTCCTCTGTAAATCTTTTTTATTTATCCGTTCTCCTCTTCCCTGAGGTCACATGTGTTGTTCCAGCCATCACTTTCTGTTTTATGAACCGCCACATCTTCATTCTCCTCTCCCTCGCAGCCGGCGGCCCTGCAGCTGGGAATGAAGAAGTACGCTGACCTCCGACCTCCAGTCGCTGATCATCAGAACGCAAAAACACAAACATATTTTCAGGACAAATAAAACGGTTTCAGTGGACACAAACGCACCATCTAATAAGATTTTATTATTTTATTTTATTATTTTCACAATATATTTTTCTACAGTGTAATACAGTAACTAGATGGCTCTCGCTCTCTGCATTAAGGTCGCCTGTTAATTCATCCTGTTGTTTTTTAGAGAAATAACAAGGTAGAAGTAGGAGACAAGGAGTGCAAAAGTCAACATAAGCATAAATATACAATATACAATAGGAATAGAAATATTTACAACACAGAATATGAAAAAGAAATTATGAAATATGTGCAATATATATATTTAAGTTGAAATGAAAAAAAACTGTGCAGGAATGTGCAAAATATTGTCCAGGGAATGTGCAGCTGTTAACAGTATGATGTGTTCACTGTAATGACGAAAGATGTCCACAGGCGTGTGTTAATGTAACATTACCTGATCAGGTGAAGTCAGGTTTGACAGTGAGATGAATGAGTGAATATCGTGAGATAAAACACATCCTGACAGCTGAGGCCGGTTATAAAATGTTTCCTCTCTTTTCCTTTAAACATTTGTTTCTTCTTTCATTCCTTCCATTTCTTTTCTTTTTATTTCATTTCTTCCTCAATTTCCTTTTCTTTCCTCTCCTGTTTCCTCTCCTCCTTCTCTTCTTATTTTCCTTTTCCTTTCCTCTTATTCCCTCTTTCCTTCCCTTATTTCTTTCCTTTGGCTTCCTTTCTTTCCTGATGTGTGTCTTCATGATTAAGTGTCTGAGTGTGTTGGTGTGTGTTAACATGTGGAGTATATATATTGTGTGTGTGTGTGTGTGTGTGTGTGTGTGTGTGGGGGGGGGGGGGGGGGCAGTTATCAGGTCTGTCCAGCTGCTTCATGCTCACTAAGCTCTTTACCAGCCAACACACACACACACACACACACACACACACACACACACACACACACACACACAAACACACACACGCACACACACACACAAACACAGACACACACACATACACGTTCACTCAGTCAGATAACAGCAGCACCTGAACACACCTCCACCTTCCTCTTTCCCTCCCTCCTCTTCCTCTCAGTCACTGTTGGACTTTTATTTTTATAAAAAAATAATATTGGTAGAGATGTTCTGGTTGGCTGATTTGAACCTCAGTGGGTGGGGCCAGAAAATTAATTATACACTTCTACATTTTGCAGCTTCAGGCTGCAGACTGAATCCATCACTGACGTAACCCCCCCCACCCCCACCCCAGCCCCTTACTCTGACCTGAACCTTCAAACAACCTTTGAAGGTGTATCTGAAAGAGAGGACTGGCCAACATGTCCTCACTTTACCAACATGTCCTCACTTTACCAACATGTCCTCACTTTACCAACATGTCCTCACTTTACTAACATGTCCTCACTTTACTAACATGTCCTCACTTTACCAACATGTCCTCACTCCCATGGTCTAAAACTCACACTGGTTCTCACAAAGATAGATGTACAAGAACACACACTGTACTACACAAAAAGGTCTCAATACAAAGGAATTAAGCCTCAGAGCTTATATAAGACACCTCCACAAGACAGGAGGGTTTATATAACAGGAGGAGAGAGGACAGAGGAGAGAGGAACCAGGAGAGGAGGAGAAGAGATAGAACAAGAGAAGTAAAGAGACTTTGCCAAAACTCTGTTTTCATGACAACAGCTTCCCCCTCCTATTATGGGCTGCACACAGAGACGCTGTGCAGCTGGACCGGGAGCCCGACTCTGTCAGTGGACACTTCACAGGCGACGTTTCTCTAAAGAAATGGAAAGAGGATTGAGGGGACTGAGTTTGTTGTTTTCGGTGAATGTGTAACCCGACTGATAAACCTTAACTGTTGGGACCAGAGCGATGCTCATATTTACCTCTTTCACTCTTTGGACGCTAGCAGTTTCCCCCCGCTCCCAGTCATTGTGCTAAGCTAGGCTAAACTGATTGTGGCCCTGTCTTCGGCCTCCTCCGGCTCCGGGGCAGACGCTGACGAGATCCCACCAAATGTCGGACTGTGCCTTTAACTGCGAGCCCCAGATGAAAGAGTTCCTTGTTTTTTCTCCATTTTGCCTGCAGTCCAGTTTGAATGACGACAACAAAGCCGATGAATTCAGATTAAAATGGAACAAGCCTCAGCCAACTAACCGTAACCACAGTAACTAGCAGCCCGAGGACAGTAAAACACAGATTTAATGAGTCGGAGCGTCAGTTTCTTCTTCTGCTCTTCCTAGACTGACTCCTGACCTCCTTAGAGGCTGCGCAGCATGTCGCTGATGGAGGAGGTGAAGCCGTCTCTCCTCTTATGCTCCTTTCAAGTCAGTATGGATATTAGAAGCCCAGCTGAGCCGTGAGTCGCTCTCCTGGGATTTAACTCCAGAGGCCGTCTGTGTTTTTAATCCAATCAGATACAAAATGCTGCTCATATGTTAATGTGTCAGTAATAACATTTAATATCTAATAAAGCTGAAACAATACGTCAGTCAACAGAAAGTAGAACTTAATAAGTAAGTTAAACAGCTTCTCAAATGTGAGGATTTGTTGCATTTCTTTGTCACATATGATGACATGATGTATATAGAGTTACTGCCCCGTACCTGGGTTAGTGTAACTGCCCCATACTGCCCCGTACCTGGGTTAAGGTTACTACATCCATCATGACTGTACACAGCAGCACAGAGACCGGCTGCCTGGCTGTTCGGTGAGAAAACTTCTGTGCTTGCAGTAAACGTGTGAATGCTGGACTTCTTCCTCCACTGATGTCCAACAGAAAGTCCAACACAAACAAACTGAACGCAGAAAACCAAACAGAGGTTCTCTTGGCAATTATTCATGTTTTAACAAGGATTCTTGGCTTTTCCACTCGTTTTCTCTCCTCTGAGTCAGGAATTATAGAGGATGAAGTGAAAATAATGAATGAAAGCTTTGGAGGCAAATTTAGGGAGGCTCATCTGGCTTTTGATTGGCTGTTGCTGGTCGTTGCTGTAAACTGGGATCAGCCAATAAAATGCATGTTGCCTTTCATTCGCACGTGGAGCTGTAAATGCAGGTAGCAGTGAGGCGGTGAGGTGAATAAAGGTTTTTTAAACATTTGGACGTGCTGCAGAGACAGACATTGGTCCCACTGGATTATGTCAGAGCTCTGCGGTGAGTCTCTGAGCAGATTATGAATCAGGGTGAAAATGAGTGGGAGAGCAGCTGGAGAGGTGAGGAGAGAGTGTGTGTGTGTGTGTGTGTGTGTGTGTCCATATGTCGGTGCAGATGCGGCACTCGGGGCCTGAGTGTGTCGGCGCCGGGGGAGTTGAGTTTTCTGTGTGTCAGTTTGTACTGTACATCACATACAAAACATTTCTCTGCACGGATATCACGTAATGGACTAATCACACGAGCTCACACAGGGCAGGGGAGGCGAGGTGGGGGGGGGCGAGGTGAGGTGAGGTGAGGTGTGGGGGGTTGGGGGGGTAGGTGAGGTCAGGGAAGATGAGGTGATGAAGTCAAATAAGGTACAATTGCCTAAAAACTACAGTACAGTGTTTGAGTAAACCTTAGTAACTCGCTGTGGAAGCTGATAACAGCTGCAATGACTTTGATCCGACGTGTGTAAAGTCCGAACACTGAACTGTGAAACTTAAATACGACTGAATTAAAGGCACTGAAGTATTTGACCATTTATCTGGATTCAAGTGTCTGAAGTTTAAAATGGTGCAAACCTCAGTGTGAGGTGACTGTAATGAAGTGAGTGCAGCGAACCGTTTGAATGAGCAGACTCCATCGATAAGTGAGCCTAAACTTCAGTATTCAGTCTGTACTCTGACTCCATCTAGTGGAAACTGAACAGAAAGATCATGTTTTCTGATCTGATGTCAGTTTCACAGCTGCAGGAGACGCGAGTCATGACAGAGAGCATGATGGGAAGGACTGGCCGATAAAAGAAAAATAATAATAATCATTTTTATATAAGAAAATACCATTTTCTAGCTAAATAACTTGAAACGTGCAAAAAAAAAAAACTGGTAAAAAGAAAAAAACACATCTGCAACTGATATAATGAAGGTTAAAGACATTTTAATTTGCATTAGAAAAACAACTGAACATTAATTAAAACTAAAGTTTTATGCAAGGCAATGTGTTTTCAATCACGTGTACGTTTACACAAACTTCTGAGCTACAAACTGAGATTCAGCTGCGTCTGTTTGACTTCAAATCAAAGACACGTCAACCTTAAACCCCGTCGCAGAGTGCCAATCACAAAGCTCCTGGTGGGCTGCTGCTGTTCCACGAATGTGGGAAGATAAAAGTGAGAGAAGTCGTTCGAGGCACCGAGGTGGAAAGAAAATCTAAACTCTTCAGCAACTTTAAATCACATTTGACCAACTGATGTTATTGCGTGTAAACTAACCAGTGTCCGATAGATCCAGTTCAATGTGCACAGAGCGACACATTTCTCATATAGTCCACTCAGTTTTTCCAACATATTTACAACACATTTACATGTAAGAGAGGCCCTGAGAGCTCAACTCACTGCAACGTAAAACAACACCAGCAAGTTAAGAAAAAGATTTGGAAAACAGGAAACACTTTAGTGGAAGCAGCTTCTGTTGTCGTCTGTGCTGCCTGCAGCGTTTCTGTATTTGGTTGTTTTCTCACAGTTTCGAGTTGTCAGATTGGCGATATTTTCAGTAGTTCTTCTCTCCCTGTGTTTTTTAGGACGAGCTGCCTGAGAGGCTGTGAGGTTCGTCGCTTACACTAACAGCTGCTAACATTAGTCGATTCATCAATTAGTTTGTCAACAGAAAATTAATCTACAATTATTTTGATGAATATTTTAATGATCTGTCAAACAAAAATACCAAACATGTGCTGGTTCCAGCTTTTTAAATGGATTTGATGGCCTTCTGTTTTACATCCTTGTAAACTGGACTGTGAATACGTCACCTCTGGGGGAAATTTAACAGTTATTCTTCACTACCTGACATTTTATCGACAAAATGGTTCATGGCTTGATTGAGTATCATAATGGATAGTGCTCTCATATGGTCACTCATTTTAAACGTGAATAAAGCCGATCAAACAGCGACAAAACCAGATCCAGTGGACATAATATTCACCATTAATGTAAAGAATCGGTTTGAAGGAAACATCCTCACGAGTAGGAACTGACTTACTGACATTTGGCTTTATTTTTCCAACTCAGAACTAGAGACTAATTGTCAAAAGCAATATTTACAGTCAGTTGTCAGTTTCTTATTAACACCCAGCTTATACCAATGCAGGAGAACACAACAACCTACCTTCATGGAGGTTATAAACTGTTTTGGAGAGGTGTCGATTCAACTTTAGGCAACTGTTCAGATTTTTTTTTCAAGCAAACACAATCTGGTTCCATCTTCTCAAATGTTTTTGATGTCTTTCTTTGTATTATATGACAGTAAACAGAATATATTTAGGTTTAAGTTGCTGGTTGAACAAAAGTGATCTGACATTGGGTTTCAGAAAATGTGTTTGTAAAGAAAATACATTTTTTACACTTTTACAGAAGAAATGATTCATTGGTATAATAACTACCATGATCGGCAATTGCAGCTGTAATCTCAACACGAACTTCCTACGACTCTATTCGACCTCGATTTCTATGTCAACAGGCTTCAGTTCTCTGACAAACACGACGTCTGAGTCATCATTTAGGTCCAGCTCATCCTCCGGCTCGTCTTTGCAGACCGTCTGTGAGGACTCGGAGAATTCGAAGGGCAACTCAAACACTTTGTTCAGATAATCTCCCTTCCTGCCATGTTTTCCTGCTATGGCTATCACCTGAGATGCAATGGACCAGGCAAACTCCACCCGCCGATGGCTCTGAGAGCTCAGATTGAAGTTATACTCCAGAATCTCGTACAGAGCGGGCACGTATCGATGGCAGTTTCGTCCTACATACTCGTGTATTTCAAAGAGGACTTCCCTCGTCAGCACTCGTAGATCGAGTTTGTTTTTGGCTTCTGATTTACAGCCAATGTCGAGGTCCAATCCTATTTCTTTGCAGATGCGATAGCTATTGACCCTTTTCACCTGTTGCACATTGGAAGCCCCCATTTCTCTGGCCAGCTTCGAGTCTTCTGCATCCAGATCCTCCAGGCCGTTGCCAGTTGGTGGTTGTGGAGCGAGCTGTGAGTGAACGTTCAGTGGGACAATCATGTTTAGCCACTTATTTATCTTGGATGTGTTTTGCTTTTTCATCAAGCTTTTCTGTGTTGCGTACCATCTCTGGATCACCTGTGCGGCCTCGGTCACACCGCTTTGCAGATCAAGATCAAAATTGTGCTCGAGGACGTCATTAACGGTCTCACGGGCTGCCCCACACAGCTCCCTGACGAAGCTGAATATTTCGAGGACGGCGCCCGCGGTGAGGACAGTCAAATCAAGCTTCTGTTTCACCGGACGTTGTTCTGTCGACCAAAGGTTGAGGCCTAACTTTTTACAGAACGGGTGAGGCTCCACATCTTCCTGCTGGCTTGTAGCCAAGGCTGGCAAATCCCAGTTTGTCTGCTGCTCCGTCTCAACGTCCTGTCCGGTTTGAAAATCCTCGGTTACATCAACCATGTTGTAAACTTCAGGGAACTGAAAGGGACTGCTGAGAAACTCCATTTTCTGTCTCGCAGGATGATTCTGAAGAATCTTCTCTTTTGTTATGATGTAAAATATAAAATTGCGCTGATGCAGTTCATCTTGGAGGACAAGGTTAAAGTTGTTGTCCAGAATGTCAAATAAGAAACTGCGTAAACTCTTTGTCATCGCAATCGCATATTTATAAACCTCCCACAACACGCAGTTGGTGAGCAGTCTTAGATCCAAGTTCTGCTTGTTGCCTGAACCAACATTAAAGTCTAAGCCTATCTCTCTGCAGCGGGCAAACATGTCGTTCACTCTGCTGGACTTCAGGATTTGTTTGGTTCGAGTAGCACATCTCGTCCACAGCTTCTGTCTGTGTGTTTTTACACTGATGTCCTCTTTTTTATCTTCAGAAAACAGATCCGAGGTCACTTTTGGAGACGTGTTCTTATCTTTCTTATACACTCGAGAGTTGTGGCCATTAGTCTGAGGATGCACTGGGGAGACGAAGACTTTCTCTTCTTCTTGCTTTACATTCGGAGACGCTGCCGACTTTGTTTCTGACACACAACTTTCTAACTTCATTTTCTCTGGTCCCACCTCTGTACCTGACTGCATCTCAGTCTCAAAATCAACTGGACACATGTATGACAGCTCACTATCCTGCCAAATTTCTTTTGGGTCACTGTCCCTGTGCCTCAGCGTTCCCCTTCTCTCATCGGCCATCGTTAGTCTTTCCAGTTCCTGGTAATCTGCGTCAGGGTTTCTTCTCTTTTTACGATTCTGTTCCCGTTTCTCGGTCTGGACTTTAAATGGCTCCTTTCGGAAAGTGTCCCTGTCCTCGGCTGTTAGGCAGGCGTATTTTCGCTCCATCAGCTTGGTTATTTGCATACGGAACTGCATTTTATCCAACTCTTGATTGAAGTTTTGCTTGACTAAGTCGTGAACTATGCCAGTGTGTGTTCCACAAAGCACTCTGGAAAAGTCCAGCAGTTCCATCATCACGCCGTTTGTTACCAGATTTGGGTCTAGTTTCTCTCTGGGTGTGTCATCTTGTCGAACAGCCAGAGTCACACCAAGTTCTTTACAGAATGGGTAAACATCACCTGTAACCTTTACTCTGACTCCTCCTGGTTTCTTAATGAAGAACACACTGCTTGCAGCTTCGTTACTGTCGGCCCTCTGATTTTCTGAGGACTGGCTGTTCTTGCTGCCATCAGTGAGGACTGAAGTATCCACGATTTTGTTCCTTTTAGGGTAGTAGCGTCCTGACTGCTCTAAGGACCTCGAGGACCTTAATATAGCACTTAGGTCTGGTAACGGAAATGTCTCTTTCCATCTCCGAGGTTTCATTTTGATTTGTTCCTTCAGCAGCTTTATTTTATTGTGAACGCGCCTTGCATACTCGTAATACTGCATGTCATTGTCCACGTCCACGCCGAGGTCAAAGTTGAACTCCAGCATTTCAAACAAGAAATATGTCTCGGACTTAGTCACCGTTTTAGCAAAGTCACAGAGCTCCAGCATCACAGCGTTTGTCAGCTGACACGGATCTAACTTTTCCTTCCTTTCCAATGCAGCGTTGAACTCCAAACCAATTTCAACCGACTCTGGGAACGGGATGGCGCCTTTCTGATACCTGACCCCATGGTGGATGCGGCGCTGCCAGATGTAGTCTTCAATGTTCTCCATGTTGATACCCAAACCCCAAAGCTGACAGAAGCTGGTGAGAGTCCTTAAAAAAAGATCTACAGTCTTTTAGAGCAGCTGTCGACATCTTCTGCTGTTACTGCGACATCCTGTCAGTCTGTGAGTAGAGACAGTGAAGGTAGTTAACAGAGCAGGAGAGTTTCTAACCTTAAATCCTTTAAATAATGGAGCTGTGAGCTCCAAGCTAGGATTCATGCTACCATTATTATAATAATTATTAATATTATTGTAGCCAAAATATTGCAGTAGATAATAATATAACAATATTCCCTAACCCTAACCCTAACAAACTGAACAATATCCATTTAAATTGTGCATTTAATTAACAATAATCAATAAACAATCATTGTTAAAGTTGTTTACAAGCAAAAATGTCAATCATACTCCAGTTCCAGCCTCTCAATTTCATCTGTGACGGCTATTTTTCATAACTTTCTGATGTTTCCCAAACTAAACGATTAATCAAAACATGATCTTGAGGTGAAATGAAAATAGTTTGTTTCGGGCCCAATTGAGTCTGTGACTCAAATAAGGTCAAATGTCAAATTATCTTCGGGGGGGGGGGGGGGGGGGGGGATTTGATTATTTTATTTATCATAAAGTGTGTGTGGTGGTAGTGGTGGTGGGGGGGGGGTAATTGAAAAGGTTTGGCTTTCACTGTCAATTTGGTTCCTGCATTTAGTACAGATATATTCTCCTTTATACTTCCTTTGATACCTTACTTTGACAAATATAAATATGTTTTTCAAGCATTTTTTCATTCAACAAATCCCATAACTTAACGTTGTCTGTACACACCATCAATTATGATGAAATTATTAAATTTAAATTTAATTTAAAGAAAAAGCTAACAAGACCAGCTCCTAGTGCTACAGTGCTGCTACAGACACACTGCAGGCAGTAAGAAAGTTTCCCGGGTTGGTTCCCAGACCTAATAAACCCTGACGGCCAAATATCAGAAGCTCAGTTAGATTTAGCCTTGGTGTCCATGTGCCAGAATGTTTGCCGTGCAGCCATAAAAAAAAACGTGTCTTTAGGGCCTGAATATTTCACCCAGTCCTAAGTAGTGACTTACAAAACTCCATGACAGAGCCGAAACACAACACACGTTATACTGTCGTACCAAGTGTTTTTAATTCAAAGGCTCTAAAATGAGAAAATTGAAAAGAAATCAGGGTTCAATGGGTCATTTGGCGTTTCACCACCAGATGTCAGTCACATACAGTCAGAACTGACTGAGGTGAAGGAGTGACGACTTATACAGACCAGGACATTTACTCAAGTACTGGACTGAAGTACAATTTGAGGTACTTGTACTTCACTTACATATTTCCATTTCATTCTACTTTATACTTCTACTTCACCACATCTCAGAGTAAAATACAAAATCCATTTTAAAACATTTATTTTATTTTAACACAGTTTTTTAGCAGACACATATTGATGATTGATGGTATCAAGATAAATGTGATTAAAATAACCGCATCGCTGATTTGTAAAATAATTTTCTTTTAATTCACTGATCACAATCTTGTCTTTTTGTCATTAACATTAACCTTCACTTACAAGCTGTTCAGTCGTTTATTACACGTCTTGTTAACCATTGCTTTAACCCAAAACTGTGCCTACCACTCGGATTAAACTGAGAGAATGTGGAAATGTAATTTCCTGTGTATCCCTCCAGACATCACTGAGGTTTGAAAATGTCATTTTTGGTCAAAGAATACTACTGATACTAAGAAATACTACTTTACATTTATGATTATGTTGACTTTTGCACTTCTTGTCTGTACTTGTTATGGACCAAAACACCACAGCAAATTCCTTGTATGTAAAAACCTACATGGCAATAAACCCGATTCTGATTCTGATACCAAGAAGGAGGACTCTTCTGCTTCCAGCTAAATACTACATCCATATAATAAACTTCAACAGTCGCAAACATTTAATTTCAATCAGTTTCATAAATGATGTCGGAAACTAATTTAAATAACCTTTTCTTCGTTGTTAACGTTGTTAACACTGCCAAGAATATTTAACAGACACTATATATTTTATTATATTTTCTACACACCATTTGTTTTTACACCAAATTAAGAATAAATAATGAACAAGTTATTTGTGGATATTTTTCTATACACTTCATTATCAGTTACATCTTTTACATCAACAACTCCGCTTGGCATTGTGTCTTTAAATCCTAAATAAAGTTTTATTTCAGAGTAACTTTAGTCGCCATTTTTACCAGTGGCACCTGGACGCACCAAAATGGCCGCTACACGCAAACACAACTTCTCTTCCAAAGTCCAAAGCTCCCGGTAACGTGAAACGTGCGGGACGTTGCGTGAAACGGCTTCCCAGCTAGAGAAGGGCCGTGTCCCGCCCGGTTCACGGAGCGACAACAACACCCAAATAATGCTGAGCGTCAGGGGGGAGCCGGCGAGGCGTCCAGCCCGGAGAGGGTGACTGACCGCGGACACTTACCGGAGCTCGGCCGGTCCCCCGGTGGGCGCGGGATGCGGCGGGATGTGGTCCCGAAGTTTGAGAGACCTCCGCTGCTCACGAGGAGCTGCAGCGCTGCAGCATGCATGTAACAACCCCCCCCCCCCAAAAAAAAGCTGCGTTTAGGGACGCATCGGAAATTCCGCTTTTACAGGCTACATCTTATTTCTTTCAGATTATGAATAACGGCCAGTTATTCAGTCTGGCCGAGAAGTTTCAGGACGTCACGGATAAATGATATATGATTTGGCTCGCTGTTTACGTATGTAATAAAGCGTTAAAATGAATGTTTAAGATGTAAAAATAAATGTTTCCGCCCGGTCTCGAACCGGGGACCTTTCGCGTGTTAGGCGAACGTGATAACCACTACACTACGGAAACTGCGTGGCAGTGCAACGTTCAGGAACAAAGAGGAAGTCACGCTGCTGTAGGTGAGCGTCACCTGCAGGATCAGTCCGTCAACATGTCGCCTCGCTTTAACCGCGAGATACAGTCCGGCCTGTGTTTCCTTAAAAGCGCCATTTTGACTTACTGACTTGATTTTTGGGTGGTGTTCACGGACACCTGTTAAAAAGAAGTGCACAACAAAAAATGTGAATACATTTTTATAACAAATGTCATCATGAAATCCTAAAGTTAGCTGGTAAATTTGATCTGTTAAACAAAAACAAAAACCGTGTTTCCGCCCGGTTTCGAACCGGGGACCTTTCGCGTGTGAGGCGAACGTGATAACCACTACACTACGGAAACTCACATACGTCTTCCTGTAGACCTTCTCATTAAATACTCAGCATTTATCTCTCCAATACTGAACTTTAACTCTTCCACTGGGTTGTTAGTTAAAGGCAACTTTAGTTTGAGCTTGTTTACATTAAGGCACACTTGTGGACTACAGTTTATACTTAAACCGTGACACATTCCCAGGACAATATTTTGCACATTCCTCACAGTTTTGGCTTCATTCATTATCATCTAAAACATATATATAGCTGGGACATGCTGTCTGCTGTGTGTCTGCGTGGTTCTCATCGGGTTTCCGTAGTGTAGTGGTTATCACGTTCGCCTAACACGCGAAAGGTCCCCGGTTCGAGACCGGGCGGAAACATTCTTTATTCCTCCTTTACCTGACCCTCTTATTTCTGTACTGAGTTATTCATTTTTTAAGTATGCAATAATTTATTTATTTAAGGATTTATTTCATTGTTCCCAACCAAAGGGTCACGGAAACATAGTGGAAAAGGGAAGCCTGTTTGTTTGATAACGTTCGTCCTCTGGCGACGCCGTCAGAACCTGCTGATATCACAGTCTCTCTAAGTGTTCACAGTCGGTGTGTTTCTCCTTCCCACCAGGAATGTGGGCTTTTCTATTGGGCAGCATCTCTCCTCCAGCCTGGAAAACTGTCGGCTGGTTGGTTTGTTTCCAACGCACAGAGCTGACCCTCGACAGTTTCATTCTGTAAACAGGTCTAACTTGGATATCATGTATACTTTGCTCCATCAGTGACTCAGTGATGTGACTTAGGGTGTGTCATGGGAAGGAAACAGCAGCTGATTTGATCTCCTGGTGTATGAGCAATCCGATTATTTCTAAATCACTTCATTTTATATTTTTAAACTCTTGAATTCTATTCCGTCATCAGCGTTGGTGACCACATGAGATTTCATTTGAAAAACATGAATGTAAAGACAGACTAAAGTGGAGCCTGGCAGGCTCTTCTGTCAGTGGCTGTGACGGAGGAAGTTTACCCCTGTGGGTTTCTTTTGTGTTTCTTTACACTGTTTTTGTTCCTCTTTGCTTATTACAGATGTTTTGGAAGTCACCAGTTGGAGCTGAAAGCCCCTCTGAAAGCCCACACGGGTGACACGAAGACGGTTGTTACAGAAGTAAAAACTGTGCTTTGTGTGGAGCGACGGAGTCACGGTGAACATGCATGGTGAAATCAACACAGTGATTCCCCTTCTGGACTATTGAGAAACTGTTTGAAGGGGAATTCTTCACTTGCAAGATTTCTTCAAATTTGACCATTTACTGATTTTGAGGTCAGAGAGACTGTTAAAGATAGAAGTGTCCGTACTGGTAATGATACAGCTGTGGTGAAAAACCCAGCAGAGAGAGTGTAATCTTTGTACTTATAGTTAGTGTAGAGACTAAAGACCTGCACCTCCTTACTTTACTTACTCATGTTCAGTATTTGTTGATACTGCTTCAGTTATTAGTGTATGGACTCGGTCACATGGTAGTTTTAGAGAAAGTGGACTGTAGAATATATAAACAACTCATCCTCTCAATGTACTGATGTCTTCATCACGTTTTGTTACATATATCACATGTGCTGGTTATATTGTTTCAACCTTCATTTATATTTGCATTCTATTTTATATAGTTTATTTTATTTGATCTTTTGTAAGATTTATTTTCTATTCTATTGTTAAATTCACCTCTATTTTATTCAGCTAATTGTTAGATTGTTGTTATACTGTGTATGATTGTGTAGTTGATTTAAGGTGGAGGCTGCATATAAACAACTTCTCCACAGTCAGTTGAACAGAGCAGAAGACTTGTTTCTGCAGAGTTAGTCTGTTTACTGATGTTCAGCACGAATCCTGTTCACCATCTTACTTTGCTAATATTTCCTGATTGAGCAGTAAGCACAAAGTGCAGGCTGATGGGAACGTCATTAGTTCTGCAGGTATTTGGTGTTTGGTGGCGCTACAGGAAGTCAGTAGGATTCATCATCTGAGGACCACGAGCGTCTGTACATCTCGTGGCAGTCCGTCCGATAGTTGTCCCGACCGACATCACCATCCCAGCTGCTGCGAGCATGGCTCAGCCATTGTAACTTGTCCATCAGGAACTCGAGCTCGACTTTGTCCAGTTGAATATTTACAGGACTGAAGTCCTGCGGATCAAACGATTAATCATGAAAATAATCGTTAGTTGCAGCCATATTTATACTTTTACTTCATCATATATCATAGGAAAATATTGTAGTCTTTACTCAACATTTTCTGCTGCATCTTTATTTTTATTATTATTAAATGTAAACTTTAGTATTCATATAATAATAATAGCCTTATTATCATTATTATCATATTATTATTCTTCCAACAGTCGATGAGAAAAAGCAACAGTGTCTCCTTGTTTCTTTTTCTCTGTGGTGAAGTTAGATGACTTTCAAACACATGCAAAGAGGAAGTAACTCTTGTGTTGCATTGATGACATACAGCACACACACACACACACACACACACACACACACACACACAGAGTATATTAACCTCCCGTCCTTTGCTTTTTGTCTCAGTTGTCTCAGTGTATCTCAGCATGGAGGAGACCTACGTCAGGCACGTGGAGCTGCTGGGCTTCGAGAAACGCCTCTTCCCGAGTCAGCACTATGTAAGGCTCCAAACATATTCTCTACTTATGCAGTTTCTGCTGGCAAATCCTCCGAAAATCTTCAAATTCAGAGACTTTCTTTTTGCAATAAGCAGTGTCCGAGAGGCTGACTCAGAGTCTAAAGCTTGAATCCATTTAGTTTTTGAAATAAGAGCTCTGGCTGTGTGTGCAGGTGTACATGCTGATGGTGAAATGGAGCGACCTCTCCGAGAAGCTCATCTACAGGACGTATCCTGAGATCCACACCTTCCACGTGAGTTTCTCTGCTCCACAAAGTAAAAGCTCTGTCAGTTGGACCTTCTTCATGATCAGCCGTCAACAAATGAAGGAAACCGTCGTGCTGTGAAATGTTTTGTGTTTCTCAGAAATCTCTGAAGGAGATGTTTCCCATCGAGTCGGGCCAGATAGAAAAGAGGGACAGAATCATCCCGTCGTTACCAGGTAGGGAAACGTATTATTATTATTATTATTATTATTATTATTATTATATTATATTTAAGCTGTTTCATTTCATCAAGCTGTCACATTCTGTCTTCAATTCAACACTTATTTCCTGCCATCAGGGCTGTGCAACTTTCATTTCTGCATTTTGGTTTTGTATGATGTCATTCTGTTTAGTTAGTTAGTTAGTTGTTAAACTACAGAATCACAGACTTTTAATAATAGTATTAAAAGATAACCAAAATAAGTACGAAGTATACAAAGCATTTTAAAGCAGACAGTAGTCCTAATCTTTTCAGTGGAAAACATGCCGTAATGTTGGTTCAGGAAGCACCTGGGGTTATCAAACACTTGGCTGAATCCACTTCTCTTTTCTTATATTTGTTTAAGCAACAGCTGATCAGACTGGAATCACAGAGTCAGAACGTGTCAGGTGCTCAGGCTCATATTCAGCATGTAACTTTAGCATATTAGCAGTTTCTTCACATAAATCTATCCAAAAGTTATTAAATTAATCATTTAACATTCTGGGAAATGAACATATTCGCTTACTTTCTGAGGGTGAGATGAGAATATTAAGAGCCTAGCTTAGCATAAAGACAGCTCTGTCCAACAACCTTACAGCTCACCAACTAACACGCACACAGACTGAAGTGTAACGGAGACTGAAGTGTTACAGAGACTGAAGTGTTACAGAGACTGAAGTGTTACAGAGACTGAAGTGTAACAGAGACTGAAGTGTTACAGAGACTGAAGTGTAACAGAGACTGAAGTGTTACAGAGACAGACTGAAGTGTTACAGAGACAGACTGAAGTGTTACAGAGACTGAAGTGTTACAGAGACAGACTGAAGTGTTACAGAGACAGACTGAAGTGTTACAGAGACTGAAGTGTTACAGAGACTGAAGTGTAACAGAGACAGACTGAAGTGTTACAGAGACTGAAGTGTAACAGAGACTGAAGTGTAACAGAGACTGAAGTGTTACAGAGACAGACTGAAGTGTTACAGAGACTGAAGTGTTACAGAGACTGAAGTGTAACAGACTGAAGTGTAACAGAGACTGAAGTGTAACAGAGACTGAAGTGTTACAGAGACTGACTGAAGTGTTACAGAGACTGACTGAAGTGTTACAGAGACAGACTGAAGTGTAACAGAGACTGAAGTGTAACAGAGACTGAAGTGTTACAGAGACAGACTGAAGTGTTACAGAGACTGAAGTGTTACAGAGACAGACTGAAGTGTTACAGAGACTGAAGTGTTACAGAGACAGACTGAAGTGTTACAGAGACTGAAGTGTAACAGAGACTGAAGTGTAACAGAGACAGACTGAAGTGTAACAGAGACTGAAGTGTAACAGAGACAGACTGAAGTGTAACAGAGACTGAAGTGTAACAGAGACTGAAGTGTAACAGAGACAGACTGAAGTGTTACAGAGACTGAAGTGTAACAGAGACTGAAGTGTAACAGAGACAGACTGAAGTGTTACAGAGACTGAAGTGTAACAGAGACTGAAGTGTAACAGAGACAGACTGAAGTGTAACAGAGACTGAAGTGTAACAGAGACAGACTGAAGTGTTACAGAGACAGACTGAAGTGTAACAGAGACAGACTGAAGTGTTACAGAGACAGACTGAAGTGTTACAGAGACAGACTGAAGTGTTACAGAGACAGACTGATGGACCAGGCTAGCTGCTTCCCCCTGCTTTCAGTCTTTATGCTAAGCTAAACGTACCCTAAATCCAGCTTGAGATTGATATTCATCGTCTCTACAAACACATTTGCTTTAAAGCTGAACTATTCCTTTAATATATCTGGAATGGACCAAAGAACAAAATCAAGAGGCCGAATACACACAGCTACAAGTGAAACGAGCTACTGGGACGAACTGCAGCTCGACGCCACTTCTTAGTTTCTGCCAGGTGTCAAAAGAAACGCTGACACTGAGCAGGTCTATGTTATTTTCTGTTCCTGTTCAGATGTCTAGGGCCAGTTTTCATGAAAACAGAACTCAAATTGCACACATGCACCTTGTGAAACCTTAATTACAAAACACATTGCACGGTGTGTCTTGTCTTGCTTCAGGATTGAGGTTTGTCTTTGCTTCTCTTTCTCTACATTGCAACAGCAGCCGGCCTGCACAGCTCTGGAAATTTCCATTTTCCATCATCTAAGAAAAACAGAAATCTCAAAGCACACAGCAGAGTAACAACTGAGCAATCCTATTAACCTCTTGCAGATCAATACATTGGTACTTTTGTACTATTAAACAACTAAATGCATTTAATTCTGATACCTGTGAGTTTATGTAAAGTATCTGTTTGTACTGAAGCGCTTATTAGATATATAGACATCCCTATACGAATGAACTGATTCAACTGTTTTGTATTAGGGAGGACTTCTATATGAAATGATGCTCTATTATTGAACTGTATGCCTTTTATTGTGATGTTACAAAATGGCGTCACTGGGAAGCCGTGTGGAGGTTAGGGGGATGCAGTTCCCCTGTGACTGCTCTCAGCTGGTTGTGTTTGTGTCTGCAGCGCCGAGGTGGCTGGACAGCCAGAAGTCGACAGAAACCAGGCAGATCACCTTGGCCGAGTACTGCCACTCGCTCATCAACCTGCCGCCTCACATCTCCCGCTGCAAACACCTCGCCAGCTTCTTCAAGGTCCGACCCGAGGACGAAAACCCACCTGCCCCAAACACGTCAGTACCTCACACGTCTGTGTCCGTCGCCACTGGTGTTTTCTATAGTAGAGATCGCCAAGTTATTACGTCAAACAAACAGAAAGAACCGTTGCACGTTGCCATGTATTGTAAAACGATTATTTCCTCTTCAGACTGAAAAGAAACGAGACGTTTGTGGCGTCCAGAGAGTTGGCCCGAGGCAACGCATCCGGTGAGAGTTTAGACTGGTTTACTAAAACATTCACAACCTTTCTGCTGACTGAACACTGAAGAGAAGAATGGAACACGGCTGAATATACAGCTTTATGTATCAATGTATTCAGTATTTTGTAAGATAAGTACATTTCTGCAGCAAGCTCGTAACTTGTTTAGTTTTGGATTGTTTGAAAGTATGAGACAATTGTATTGTGTTTTCACCCTAAGAGATTTCTGGCCCCATCATTTTGGACACCTACCGAGTGATCGCAGACTTTGAAAAGACGTCCAAACATGAGATCAATCTGCACACCGGAGACCTGGTGGAGATTGTGGAGAAAAATCCGAACGGTGAGAAGAAACAACCATTTCACGTCTCAGGTTTCAATATTTCCCTCTGTGTAAACGTTGTTTACCTTCAATGAAGAGCTGGAGCAACAGGATTTATGAGTCACACAGTCAGATGAAGAGGAAGAAAAAGGAAAACTGAATGTTAAGATGTTAAAACTAATTTTTTATGAAATGGGTTTATTTTATTGCTATTAGATATGACAGGATCTAACCATGATCAAAATAGTTTCTCGATTCATTTTCTGTAACTGGACTAACTGATTAATGGACTGATGCTGTCAGCTGGACAAACTGTTGGAGTTTCATTTAGAACCAAACTTCACGTTTAGAAACTCTTCATGTGTAAAAATCTGAATCTGTAAAGAAACTAAAGCTGTCAGATAAATGTAGAGAAGTGAAAAGTCATTTTCGAAGTAGAAGTAGACTTAAAAAAGACTTAAAAGTACAAGAACCTCAGATTTGTACTCGAGTAAACGTACTTAGTTACTCCCGTCAGTATGTCGTGGTACCGTTGATGGACACGTTGCATGTTAGCTTGCTGCCATTGTTGTGTGTGTGAAAGTCTTCAGATTCTGTGGATGAGAAAAGATGCTTAATATGGACAGAAACTCCCTCGTCAGTACTGGACGAGGCAGGTTTTGAGCTGCTGTGGTCCTGCTGTGTTCAGGTTGGTGGTTCTGCCAGTGTGAGTCTAAACGAGGCTGGATTCCCGCGTCCTACTTGGAGCCTCTGGACGGACCGGAGGAGGCCGAGGACGCCGAACCGAACTACGAAGGCGAGCAGTTTATGGAGTTTTCTTCTCTACATGCATGTCGACTTTCCCGTGGTGTGTTTGTAACGGTGCCGTGTCTCTGCAGGAGAGCTGCACGTCACCGTCAAAGCCTACAAGGCGGAGCAGGAGGACGAGATCTCTCTGGAGCTCGGGGAAACCGTCGAGGTCATTCACAAGCTGCTGGACGGCTGGTGGGTCGTCAGGTACGTCAAATGACAGGACAGGAAGTCTGTCTTAGAGGGACCTGACATGACCTGAAGTGATGGGCAGGTGAAAGGATCACCTCAGACTAAGATATTTCCCTCTGAACACAGTGCTAAAGCTCATTATCCCCTCATTTATCTTCTAAAACATATCCTACCATCATTTAAAGTATTCTGCATTTTGTTGTAAATGCTGATTTGTACAGGAAAGGAGATGAAACCGGTCACTTCCCCTCCATGTTCCTGCACAAGGCCGGCAAGAGAGAGAAATATGAAGCCGAGAGGATGAACCTGCAGGGACAGAGGCCACCACCTCGCAGGTACGTCAGAGGTCACGCTCACACATTGTTCCTACAGCTGTACAGTTGGTCTTCTAAAACAGGTTCTTATTACAAGCTGCTTTCTGTAAAAAGCTCTTTTCAGGAAGCAGATCCCACAACAAAACAGTTAGTTCAAACTGCACCAAGTTCCTCTGCTGGCGCATTGTGTCACTTCAGAAAAGAAGGAAGTGCCTCGTCTCACACTTTCATAAATTCATCTGTTTCAGAAACACTTCTCTTTATACTGAACATTACACATTATGTGTGACTTACATACAGTTCATCCGACAGATGATAAACACGTTGGCTGATGTTTGACCAGAAGCACAACCTGTATTATATATTACCTGTATCAGGTTAACTTGTATATTTGTGGTTGTTTATTTAAATGTGTAGACAGATTATTTCTAGCAAATGAGTTTTTATGAACCCATTTCATCTGAGTAGTTTATGATGCACAATACAAGTGTTTATTAGTAGCAGTAATATCAGTAATAACACCCACCACCTGTGCTTACCAGAGCAACTCTGTGTGTCCTTCTTCTTCTTCAGGTCCACCATCCGAAATGCCAAGAGCATCCACAACAAGGCTCGCCAGCGGATCAGCCAGGACGCCTACCGCAGGAACAGCCGGCGATACCTCCAGCAGAAGGGCGGCCGCGCCGAGCCGCTCAGGAACTCCAGGAACGGTGCCAAGTCGCCGCTGAGGGAGAGGAAGAACCAGGGTAACGAAAACGTGCCACAGCTCTGGGCAGCTCTTCACGTCTGGGCTACTTAAATCTGGGTGTCATCATGGTTTCTGTCTCTAGTTTGATCTTGACCTGTGCAGAACACACAGGTCCTCTCTGAACACACGTGACCCAATCCCCGTGTTCTTTGTAACCAACAGACAACATCCCCGAGCAGTCCAGCTCCAGTTCGGAGAGCGAGCTGAAGAAGGAGGCTCCGGTCATCCCCCCCCGGCCCAGTCCGGAGCTCATCCTGGAGCGCTGCAGCGACAACACCCGCAAGAAAGTCAGCATCCACAGGTCACGCTCCGGCTCCGCCAGCTAACACGGGGGGCCGCCGGCATGAAACAGCTTTTTTTCTTTCATTCAAACTATTTGTTGCAGGCATTTCAAACACAAGTGAACTTAAAGTAACAGGATTCAACATGTTAATCAGTGAGTCAAGGTGCTGGGAGCGGGACAGACCAGGCTAGCAGTTTCCCCCTGACTCCAGTCTTTGTGCTAAGCTAAGCTAACCGGCTGCTGGCTGCTGCAGTCAGGCTTTAGAGTTGTCAGGTGAAATGTGAACCACTTGCTTGGATTTGACTCTGGTATGTTTTGGTTTGGTTTGACGTGTTCAGCTGGACCTTGCTGTTATCTGCTCGTGTTCACATTCACACTGCAAGAAAAAGAAGCTACGAAAATCCCCGTTTCGTCTTAAAAGGAGAATTTATTTGGTTGCAGTGTTCAAACAAATATATTTCTGTTTGTGATCCAGTTTCAAGCCTGCAATCTGTAGAGTGTTTTTATTTATTTGCTTAATATATGTTTAGAATAATAAAACTAAATCTTAAGCTTTTATTTCTGCGTCTTCATGATTGTCTCCTCTAATTAATCTCATACAGAATTAGCAGTGCATTAAAGATATCTGCTTTTAAAATATTTATTGGAACTTTTACTCACTGAAATCCTTCTGAAATGAAATCTTAACTTGACTGTACCCGACTGTAACAGGCAGCAAGTGTACGAAGGTTTCCAGTTTTTGAGGAACAGGAAGGAAGTAGGTTAGAGAGAAAGTAGGTCCGTCTTTAAAAAGCCTCAAAGTCAAAAACCTGCAGCACATTTAGAAACGAGGCCGAGGACAAAAAGATGACACTTGATTGACTTGAGTATTAATATGAAAACTGCATGTAAATGTGAAAACATACAGCAGCAGTCATCCAAAGCGTTAGTTCACTGAAATCACTAGTGGTGTTTAACAGGCGAGTGTGGTAATCCTTCAGTACCAAAAACTCATGGTAAAAATATTCTGTTGCAGGTAAAATTACTGCATTCCAAATGTTATTTAAGTATAATGCATGTGTGTATTTTACATCCTGTCATCACATGCTCAACATTTTGCCTCCATATACAAATCGCACATTTATCTGGTACTTCCTTATTTCAGAATAATAACACCAGGGGCGATAAAAGGAGTTTCTGACCCCGACGTGATTTGAACACGCAACCTTCTGATCTGGAGTCAGACGCGCTACCGTTGCGCCACGAGGTCCTTCTTCCTCCCGAGCGGCCCGTGAGTACATGAACATGGACCCGCCGTCAGAGGCCGCTTCCATCCGGTCTCACGTTGTTCCTCCGCGGTGAAACATTCATCAGCAACCATCACATCACATCACCAAACATCCAGCTACTGACGCTATTCACTATACAATACCGATGAGTGCACTGATATCTGGATCAATACAGTGATGGCGAGCGCTCCCTACGGCTGTCCCTGGTGGTCTAGTGGTTAGGATTCGGCGCTCTCACCGCCGCGGCCCGGGTTCGATTCCCGGTCAGGGAACACGACTTTTGGTTCTGAAATGAATAATTTAATCGATGGTAAGCAAATAAATATAGAAATAAATAAACATGAGAAATAACAGAATTAATATATGAAGACCCGCGCATAGAAATAAGCAATCAATATTCAATACATAAATAAAATGAAAACAAAGAAATGTTCGCATTATTTCTAAATAACATTTACATACCTGGATTTCCACATTATTTTAAATATTTGATATTATTAGCTGCATGTTTTCTGTGTTTATTTATTAACCTACTTTGAGTTTCACACATTTTAATCTCTTCTTATCTCACTCTGCCTGTTAAAAACGTCCCACAGTGACTAAGTACATTTAATCAGGTAAGTACTTGATATTCACAGGCATTTGCACAATGCACAAAGTAAACAGTACATACTGTGATGTGTATTGCGTTTGAATGTCTTATGCTGTTGTAGTCTTATCTTTTTATACTCGTATTTATAATATACTGCAGAACATAGGACACATTCATGACACCATTCAATCCTAATGAAACAGAAATAAAAGTGACGTGAAACTACACAAAGGACATGGCTCCCGTACAGGACGATACTGCACCATCATTATTTACTATGATCAGGGATGCAGTAATATTTCTATAGTCTGATGGCAGTCGTGGTAACAGTGATGCTGAAAGTCATAAATCAATCATTAATACAGTTCAGCGGACAGACGAGTGTCCTCGGTCTGTTTCTGCTCTGGATCTTCATCTTCCCTCCTCCTCTGCAGACATTGCGTGTCTTGGCTGCTGCAGAAAGATGCGTCAAGTTAAACAGATTTCAGCAGGAGAGCACCGGATATCAGATGATTATCCCTTCCATTCAAAATAAAAGATGAAAAGTAGTACGTCATTTCTGAAAACAAAAATGTTCTGCTGTGTTATTCAGTGAAGTTACTGAAATGTAACCACAAACCAGAAAATTCAAATTAGTAAAAGAAAAATAGAAAAATAATAAAAAATGAATGACTTTAACAATGAACAAATGACATACGTTGAATTACATTGAATAATATCATCCAACAGTACAGAGGACATTCAGTATGTGACTCATTTACAACAAGATCAAAACGGCAAAACTCATTTTAGATGAGATCATGTCCTTATCGTACAGTATGATGCTGCCGTCCTGTGACCATTAACTGTGTAAAAGAAGTGGACGTACCCGCCGAGACGTTACCCAACGTGTTTATTTCTGCTGTAAACTTTGGGTTTTTAACATGTGGGTCTATGGGGACTGACTCACTTTTGGAGCCTCAAGTGGCCATTCTGCAGTTTTTTGGCACTTCCACATCAGGTCACCCCTCTCCCCATCATGCAACACACACGCCTCTCCTGTCGAACTTACTGTGGAAGAACTGATTTCACCTGTTGGGCGCGCGTCAGAGGCCAAAGGGATCACTTTCAGTTTTGATGTGCAAGGAAAAGTGGTTCCAAAATGGAACTTGTGCTGGTGTTTTAAGTCATGTGTACACAATACCACTCACACTTATGTTGCAAAGTTATATCATTATTTCAAACAGTGTTTATTCAGTTACACCTCTCTAAAATATGTTTTCCATGAAACCACAAACCCCCAACATTATGTGTTCATGCATGTCAGCAAATGTGACCTGACGTCTGCTGGAGGAAATGTGTGCTGGGTTCGTATGACAAGATAACAAGAACAAGACGAGCCAGCGTCCAGCGTGTAGCCGGTTACATCCAGATAAAACGTCCTCCACAATGTCCTGATTGTGATGGAAATCTTAGAGCTGCTTCACTCTAACAAGAAGTTTCAGGAGACCTGGATGTCTTACACAGGAATATTTATTGAAGCTCGATCGAGGAGAAAAGGGAAACACGACGTGTGAATCACAGCGTACTGCTACCCAAATCTGAAGATGGTGTCCTGAAGCTCAGTATTTAATCCTCCCCAGAACTGAGAAGTTCTGCTATATCCAAACAGGGTTATTCCTAACTCAGCCTGTCATGTGTGAGGACTCTGTTGGATATCAGATCCAAACAAGGAAAGACGTCAACCATTGCTGTCCTAGCAACAGCATAGCCTCTCTACAGTCTCTCTTATCCAGCGTCAACAACCAGGCTCCAGCCTGTTGTGTCTAACCCTGAAGACAGAAGATATCTAGCAGACCTTGGTTTACCAGATGCCAGAGCTGACTCAGCCTTATCAGGCACACAGAGTGAGACAGGTGAACAGAGACAGACAGGCGAACACAGACAGTTGACCTGACCTGTGAAGAACTGTCTTAAGTTACCTTTAACCTACAAGAGGGAAGTTTAACATACAAGAAGGAAAATTCCTTCACACTGATCACCCACAGCTTAAATTTGGGACTTATTATTTTATCGACTTTTGCAAACTTATTTTATATTTGCACATTTCAGGGAGTATTTTATTTCTTATGAAATTACAAATTTCACCGATTCTACTGTTGCTATTTTTAATAATGCACTCTATACTACTAATCTCTATCATTACCCGATCGCGGCTCTTATTTTGAAAACCTCGACGGAAACGCGACTCTCCGCCTGCCGCCACCTTGACGCTCGGTGCCGCATCCTGTGCGGTCGCAGAGACGAGGACTCGCAGCTCCGCTTCGTGCTTCTCCAAATGCCCCGGGACACCGAGGGCGGCCTCGGACCGGACGGACGGACAGCGGGACCGCGACGCACGGGACTCACCGGGAACATGGCGGCGGGAGCGGCGGGAGCGGCGGGAGCGGCGGGCCGCCCGGTGCGGGAGGGACCGTAAATCAGAGGAAGGACGCGGCTGGTGACGGAGGAGCATCACTCAACACAGGTCAGCGAATATCCGCGGAACACCGCAGATACGAGAAAGACAGATTAGATAGAGAAAGATAAACAAATGTATCAATCAATCAATGTATCGATCGGTGTCAGTGGTGCTGCTGCTGTGATGGTCCCGGGCTCTGCCTGGTCCTGATGACGGCCTGCCTCCAACACCGTGTCCCTCAGTCTCTACGATACTGTTTGTACAGCTCACATCCATATTAGGGGATAAAATATAGAATTATGTTTTTTAAATAATTATTCCCATCATCCCTTTCTTTCCTCTCCTCTAATCCCCCCCCCCCCCCCCCCCCCGATTTCTTCTCTTATTTTCCGATCACCCCAGTTCCTGCTCTTCCTCTCCCGGCTCAGTTCAGATCCTCAATAAAGACACAACAGTGAGGACTTCAGAGCGCCAGAGGAGGTCCCAGCAGCCAGAGGAGGTCCGAGCAGCCAGAGGAGGTCCCAGCAGCCAGAGGAGGTCCCAGCAGCCAGAGGAGGTCCCAGCAGCTTGGACAGAATCAGAAGGTCTGCTGCCGCAGTAATGACGACTCCACATTTCACATCATCAGTTTTTTGGTACTTGCCAAAGTATTTTATAAATAAACATAACAAAGCAGAACAAACATTTAGAGACACGACCATCTAGAACCCCGGGAACCAGGCGGGCCAATCACAGCCGTTTATCTCATATGGCGGCGGGTTTAACTCGGTGACTGACAGCGGAGCAGGCAGCACCTCCTGGTCTGAAGGTCCTTAAACCTGCGTTCTCTCTGACAGCCAGCAGGGGGCGACTCCGCCGGCTGCTAACAGAAGTCTGATTGTATAGAAGTCAATGAGAAAATGACCCGACTTCTCACCTGATTTATTACCTCAGGAAACATTTTCCTGATGAGTTTATGGTCTCAGTCGCTGGTTTCAAGTCTTCTTCAGTCCAGCAGGATGTTCGTTTAGTGAATTACGGTCCCGTTTAGAGGAAAATATTAAATATGTGTTTGCCGAATTCTGACAAGACGTACCGATTCTATGTTTTCCTTTTGTACCTGAGTAAATGCACGTTGTTACAGTCCACCAGACAAAGTCTATGACTGAACATGTTGATCAGCTGACGACGTATTGATCATGACTGAAGCTCAACACACCTGTGCTGGTTTTTAACTTGACAGTGTGTCTGTGTGTGTGTGTGTGTGTGTCTGTGTGCAGAAGCTGACAGTGTGTGTGTGTGTGTGTCTGTGTGTGTGTGTGTGTGTGTCTGTGTGCAGAAGCTGACAGTGTGTGTGTGTGTGTGTGTGTCTGTGTGCAGAAGCTGACAGAGTGTGTGTGTGTGTGTCTGTGTGTGTGTGTGTGTGTGTCTGTGTGTGTGTGTGCGTGTGTGTGTGTCTGTGTGCAGAAGCTGACAGTGTGTGTGTGTGTGTGTGTGTGTCTGTGTGCAGAAGCTGACAGAGTGTGTGTGTGTCTGTGTGTGTGTGTGTGTGTGTGTCTGTGTGTGTGTGTGCGTGTGTGTGTGTCTGTGTGTGTGTGTGCGTGTGTGTGTGTCTGTGTGCAGAAGCTTGACAGTGTGTGTGTGTGTGTGTGTGTGTGTGTGTGTGTGTCTGTGTGCAGAAGCTGACAGTGTGTGTGTGTGTGTGTGTGTCTGTGTGCAGAAGCTGACAGTGTGTGTGTGTGTGTGTGTGTCTGTGTGCAGAAGCTGACAGTGTGTGTGTGTGTGTGTGTGTGTGTCTGTGTGCAGAAGCTGACAGTGTGTTTGTGTGTGTCCGTCCACAGAGGCGATGAGGGGAAACCTAAAGGCAGCCTCCCGTTTCTAAGCAACAACAACAGCAACACACACCATGGGCTACAAGGTAACACACAACACGTCGTCACAGCTGCGTCAGTAGTTACTGACACACCTGCACTGAACTCACCTGCTGTAAGAAAACGCTTTAGAAGCACAGACTCTGTACATTCACTCACTGCTGGACTTCAGTCCAGGTTTGAGGTACTTTTACTTTACTTCACCACTTCTCAGAGGGAAATATTGGACTTTTTACTTCACTAGATTCATCTGACAGCTTTCAGTTTTCTAGTTTCTGTCTAGATTCAGATTAATAATATAAAATATAATCATAATATAATAATAATAATAATACAAATGATTAATCGTTAGAATCCAATAATATCAGATACATCATTCTGCATCATGAGTACTTTTGGTACTTTAAGTATATTTTAATGCTGATACTTTTACTTGAATTCAGGACTTTTACTTGTACCACAGTATTTCTCCACTGAAGTGAAAGATGTGAGTCAACTCAGAACAGGAAGTGATGCGTCTCTGATTTTAGATATTGAGGGAGAAGTCATTAAACCTGGAGACGGACGTGTTCTCTCTTTACAGAAATGATGTCCAAACATTTGATAGATTCGATGTTTTTCATGTCTTCTGTTGCACTATTGATCACTACTCTTATTTCACTATTTTCACTATTTGTCAGTGTGATGGTGCTTTTGCAGACATTTTGTGCGGTTTTCTCTGCCGGCTGCATCGGAGCGACGGTTCAGCTGTCGCGCTGCAGCCGACCAATCAAACGCTCTGTGCTTTGTGCTGCTGCTGGCACATACATAACATCTAACTCCCTCTCACTCCGCCAGGCCAGATTAAAACACACACACACACACACACACACACACTGCAGTTACACACACACACACACACACACACACACACACACACTGCAGTTACACACACACACACACACACACTCCCACCTTTTAATCTTGAGTAGTTTATGGCTCCATAAGTCCATGCATAATACACTAACACCTCTGGCTGCCTGTGTGTGTGCGTGTGTGTTTGTGTGTGTGTGTGTGTGTGCGTGTGTGTGTGCATGCATGCGTGTGTGTGTGAAGGCAGGGGATTTAGGGCGACATCTTTAAGCAGATATCGGATGACACCACCATCTGTCTGAGGCTCTGAAGCTCGGCAGCCTGCAGCGCTGCAGTGATGCAGCCGTTACCTTCATTCATTCATTCATTCATTCAGAGGAGGAGGAAGAGGAGGAGGAGGAGGAGGAGCAGACAGGCGTCACATCCTCCGGCAGTCATGTCGGACATCCACAGCGGTTGTTCCAGACACATTTTGCAGGTGGTCCACACCTCTAATGTGCTGATATTGATTCAGATCTGCTGAACTTAAAGCAGCTATAATCACTATGTTAATACTAACGCTGTATGAAGTGTCTCTGATAGTGATGAACCTCCAGAGGATTATCAGCTGAACCTGCAGCTCCGCTCGGCTTCACGGAGCTTTATAGACTTTCAGCTCATCGTTTATCTGCTCTGCTTCACTCTCTCGGCTCTCGTGGCGTCGTTTCAGAGTAAAAGCTGTAAAAAGCCTCTGAACACGAGCTGCTGAGCAGAAACAGCAGACAGACTCAGTCAGAGAGCAGCTGGTGAACATCGTGCAGCGTTCAGCAGCTACAGAGGCAGATAGTTCCCTCAGGAGGAGGTGGAGACCAAACACAGAGCTCACAGAGAGAGAATACTGAACTCAATGAAGGATCACGTCGATCCGTAACTGCTGGATATGGAAATAACTGTTTAATCACAAGTTCAGCGAGTCATTAACTTGTTTCTGCTGACAACGAGTGGACCAAAACATCAGTTATTGCAGGTTTAAGTATTTGTACAGCAGATGAAGAAAAGCTTTGGATCCTTTGTCTTCACATTATAGTAAACTACATTTTTGGTGATTTTGGACTTGGAAAAAAACATCTATAAAATCCCCTTGGGCTTTTTGAAATTGCACGGGGCTTTTCTTTTTCAAATATTTTCTAAACCAAAACTGAATTGAAAATTAATCAGCAGATTTATTTCATAATGAAAATAATTTCTAATTGCAGCTCTAAATCTATTGATTAGCTTAAAACATGTTAGAAAATACCAAAACATGTGCACCACAAGTTCTCGGAGCCTCAGGTGAAGTTTTCAATTCAAAGATATTTATTAAGGACAACTGTTATTTTCTTTATCGATTTAACTGCAGGTTATTTTATCAACTGATCAACTGTTTGGTTGATGAAATGTCAGAAAATAGTAAAAACACAGATATTCTCTTTATTATCACGTACGTGTTGTTGATGACTTTGAGTCAAGGTAAAACTAAAACGTCTTTGCCCCAACATTAAAGAGCCAGATGTTGATCTAAGAGAGTCGGAGGATGCAGACTGCTCCGTCCTTCAATTGAAGTGAAGTGGATGCAGCTCTTTCCCCAAAAGCGTCTTTATTTTCTCCCTGAGGTCCTTGAGACGTCACTTTGTTTGATCTCAGCTGCAGATGCTGCATTCACAGACATCTCAACAGTGTTTCTGTTTCCAATTCCTAAAAAGTTCCTTTCCTGTGACACAAACATTTAGTAGTTTCAGCCTCTTAAATGTGAAGCTTTTCTCTCTTTTTTTAATCAGTTTGGTGAAAACTTTTAGTTTGAAAACAGTTATTCAGTGAGTTAAGCATTATTCATTTTTCTTCTGGGGACTCCACGGTTCCCCCTGAAGATGGCCAGGCCAGTCCCATCAAAAGGTGATTCCACGTCCACAGAAGGCTCCTGGGGTTCAGGGGCTGCAGGATCAGGACAGGCAGTCTAATCGACTTGAGTGCAGGCTGAGATCCATGCTGGAGGTCAGCAGGCCCATGAATCATGGGTGTTGAGGAAGTCCTTGGCCCACCCAGGTAATAAAGTCAGACCACAGTACGGACCAAATAGCTGAATGTTGCTCCGACGAAAAGAGGTGTTCTCGGTCTGGATTAAACGGTTCCGTTAATTTCTAGTGTAACAGCAGATCAAATAAACACGAGCTGCAGATTCGTCTGTTCCCAAGGCAGGAAGTTCTGGCAGACTATTGTGAGAACCGGAAAAAGAAAGAAAACAATGAGCTGCGGTAGCACTGAGCCCCAGGAAGAGCTCCGGGCTTTGTGGCCAAACTGTGTCGTTACAACTTCTGGGTTTTACGTGATGCCATTGGGCCCAAAAGCTATGTCAGCCCTAATTTAAATCATCAGGTCCTTAAAGTTGTAAAATTCACTAACAACTGAATCTAGAGTTATTTTCTACGGCATCATGAACGCACAATAAATTGTGATGAACATTTTTCACTACATTCAGGCACTTTATAGAGCAAACAGTTGGTTGATCCATACTGGATATAATCGTTACCTGCAGCCTAGAAAAATCTATTAATGAACAAAATCATCATTTTTGCCTCCCGTCCTAAACACACCTAAAAAAAAAACGCACACTCTCACCAGGACATCAGTGATCCATATCTGTATCGTTTGTTAATGTTTCATCAGCTGATATATGTTGTCATGTGATTCTTTAAACTTCAGATTGACCAGCATCAGTCAGGCTTTGGTTCGCTCTGTGATATTCAGATAAATAATTCAGATCAGACAGCTGTTCTTCATGTGTCAGCAGCCCAGTGTGGAGCCTGTGGCTGCCAACAGACCAGCTGCTGTCTGTATAGAAATAACACAGCAGGAACATATTGATTTAATACGTCCTCTGCACTCGTGTACAACACAATGTGCACTCGTGTGTGAGTTCCATAGGGTCTGATATATGTGATGGATTCGGTCGATTCCGGTCTTCCTCCGGTCCGCGGCGTAGTCATTTATTATCGTCCGTTTGGCCACGTTGTGGAGCGGCAGGGAAACACAGGCGGCGTGTACAACACTGAACCCAGGATCCATTTTCTGACGCTTATCCAGGTGGGTCAGGCTCGTTGTCCTAAGCTACTTCATCCAGCTCCTCCTGGGGCATCCCGTGGTGTTCCCGGGTCAGATGGGGTATATATAATCCCTCCAGCCTCCAGCCTGTCCCTCTGCCCCCTCCCAGTTGATTGTGGAGGCATCTCCTCTGAGAATCTGAGAAAGAACTCTGTATTCTTTCTGTAGGAAACACTGAGTCGTGTTGGGCCACCTTCCTCCCTGCAGAGATTTATTTCATTTCACTGTATCTACTGTGACTACTGGTGAGGCCTAAAGAACCTGGTGTTTAATACAATGTGTGATAGTACAACAGTCTGCTGCGAGTACTTTTACTTTTAATACTTTAACTACATTTTACTGATTATACTTTTGAACTAAAGGACCTGAATACTTCCTTTGACTGACAGTAGTCTGAGAATAGTAAAATCATGAGCATTATTGTTTTTCCTTGTTTTTGTTGGTTTGCTGCTCATTTTTAATATTTCTAAATGT
>CM062197.1:595000-710000 GCA_031216445.1 Lateolabrax maculatus
ATATCCAGTGAAACTCACTCTTTGTACAGAAGTCCAATAAACTTCAATTCAAGTTAATTAATGAATAAAGTTTCCCACATAGTTTGTGCTCCAAACTAAAACTAATAAATATAAACTCCAGGTTTTTTTATCAGTGCAGTTACAACTCCAATATTTCCATTTCACATATAAACAGGAGCCATTTATTTTTAACTTTTTACAAATATACAAAGTCTTAAAGTTAGTTGGTCCTTGATAAATCGTTTGTTTACAGCTCGTATTCTTGTTATTTTCTGTTATATGTTGACTAGGAGTTGCGTTATGGTAATAAACAGGACTTCCTAAATGCTGCCTCACGTACTTTGTGTTTGACGAGAGGAAAGCAGATCCTGCTGACCCACTTTCTGCCCAGGCAGGAAAACAGCTCGGAGCAGTGCAGAGCTGCCAACTGGGACTCCAAACACCATCAATCTGTCAAGATTTACGCAGTAAATCAAAGTTAATGTGATAAATACATACGTTAACCTGCAGTAAGTGATGCTGTGGGTCTGACATATCATCATATGTTGAACCTGTTAGTGAACCGTAGTCCACATCCAGCAACATGATCCTTCATGTGGAGTCGTGTTTGTGTCACCTGAGGGAAAGTCCAATACTCTCTTGTTCTCTATTTGAGCTCCTTTTCTCAGGTGGGTTTTTTACGTTTTTTTTTTTTGTCTCTGTGAGGGGACCAGCGTTGGCTGTGATTCGTCACTACAAGCGACACCTTTCACATACAAATAGTCATGTGAGTCACTGTTAATATGAAAATGAACGCTAAAACCAACGATTATTTTCAGTTGATTAATCCTTGTGAAGAACAATTTCACCACAAGTTGACATATTTAAATAGCTTGCTTTGTCCAAAACACAAAGATATTCAGTTTAAAATCATACAAGTCTAAAAAACTAAACAAATATTCACATTTGCGAAGCTGGAACCGGTGGAAGTTTGGCATTTTAACGATTATCAAAATAGTTGGTTATAAATGTTCTGATGATCAACTAATCAATGAACTAATTGTTTCAACTCTCTAATACAAATATTGATTATATAACAGTATATAGCCTCTTTGAATAAGTAAAGTAATCTAAAGAGCTGCCCTCCAGCACTAACAGCAAAGGCCTGTCACTGTTCATTTGAACTTTCGAAGGTGGTAGAATATCACAACAGGATGGACATTTATATAATAATATAAATACAAGCTGGAATATTTGACTGCCTTGCAGTAACATTTGAATGAATTTCTGTTTGTTGCTGATTCCGTCCTGATTGTGTTGGATGACGGTTTGGATGATGTTTCGTGGACTCGACTGTGTCCCCTGCAGATCCCCGGGGCGGCCATGGACAGAGTCAGCCTGCTGTGGCGTATGAGGCGTCGCGCTCGCCGTGGAGCGCTCTGCATGGCCTTCTTCTGCATCTCCATGGCTCTGCTCTACGCCATCTGTGCTGAAAACAGCGTGCCCGTCACCGACGCCATCTTCGGGGTCCGTGCCCGGACCCGGGCTCAGCCTCGAACACACTCTGTCGTCAAGGTCTGTCACGTTAGGGTTCAACCAGCTGCTGCTGGCTGAGTCCAAAGTTACAGAAAAGTGATGTTTGTCGTAGCTGAGCTGGCCGAGGCGCAGCAGGCCTGTCACATGTGTGAATGTGTCTGAAATAAGAGAGGTACAAACTCCAGCAGCTCGTGATCCAAGATAACTCTACGATTCTGCTTGTAACACTGAAGGTGAAACGCACTTCTGAAGATACAAAAAGTATCCATCAGGTGCAAATTAAAAACCCCTTCACAGGATTTCAAAACTCATTTTAAAACGATTCAGCAACCATTTCATGGACTTAATGTTAGCAAAATTAAAATCTGCCAGCAACAGTTATGGATAGAAATGAGTTCTTCCTCCCCGTCTGCTTATGTCAAAAAAGTGACAAACAGAAAGGTGGGCTGATATTTATCAGGTGTCTCAGAGAAAGTCCAGGGAATCACGATGAACGTTAACTCTTATCTCACAGAGAACAACCTTTAATACGCTTGTTTTATTTCTCCTCTTGTGGGATTTATCACCACAGATCGGAGGGATTTCCTGAGTCAGGAGAGTTGATGCTTTTATTTTTAGTCCTAAAAGAATTTCTGCCCAGTTTGGAGTGATTTCCTTCTCCGAGACGCTCGATGATTTCTGGCTCTGGATGATGGCGGTAACGTGGTCGTTCCCTGACTCCCGCAGGTGCTGCGGGGCGGGGCCAAGCCCGTGTACATCGACCCTCAGAAGCTCCCCGGTGTCGTCCCAGGTGACCCTCACCGTCCAATCCCTGTCCTCTCCTCTCCAAACCACACCCATGAAGCCGCGGACTCTTCGCCGCCAAAGAGGAAGCCGAGAGAGCGGGACACGTCGGGCTTCTTCACTCGGCTGCTGCCGCGCCCCTTCACGCGTGCGCTGGAGACCCTGTTCGGAGGGCGGCGGAGGGGGGAGCTGAGTGGCAGAGGGGGGGACGCGGAGTTCTTTGGGCCTCACGGGCTTTTGGGAGAGGTGTGGGACGACGAGATGTCCAGTAGCATGCTGGGAAGCAGACTGAGGAAGGTGGTGCAGAATTATCAGGTGAGAGTTGGTTGATCGGTGGAGGAACATGGAGATCCAAGTCTGGAATAAACTTTTGATCCTAATCACAAAATAAGAATAATTCTGAGAGTATTTTCAAATTTTTGTCCCTAATGTTGTGGTGTTAATGTCAGGCAATGAATAAGTACGGAGTGGAGTTCTCCGGGCCCGGCGGCGTGATCAGCAGGCCCAAGCTGAGCGGTCCCAAGCTGCTCTGCCAGCTGAAGGCCAAGGCGGAGGTCACGACTTTGACCCCTGACCTCCAGCCCTTCTCATCTCTGCCCTGGGCCGCCCAGCTGCCACAGAGGCAGCTCACCTCCGACCTCGGGCCCTACAGGAGCTGTGCTGTGGTGTCGTCGGCAGGGTCGCTCCGCTACTCTGGACTCGGCAAAGAGATAGGTGACATATTTTACAGAGCCTTCATCACCCCATCCTGTGTTCATCACCCCCGTCACCCACGTCCTGTCTTCATCACCCCCATCCTGTCTTCATCACCCCCGTCACCCACGTCCTGTCTTCATCACCCCCGTCACCCACGTCCTGTCTTCATCACCCCATCCTGTCATCCTGCCACTGACGGGCAGGTGGCGTCTAAGAGGTTAAAAAACATGAATTAAAATGTTTAAATTAAATGCAACAATCTCTGCACAAAGCCAGTCATTAGGTTTACCAGGTTACAGATGACACAGCTCAGCCGAGCGCTCAGCGCCCGAGCTGCTGGACTGTTTGTTCGGCATCACGCCTTCCTCAGTCCTGTCACATGTCTTCATTTATGTCCAAGAGACATCCATGATGCATGGAGTCCCTGTGTGTGTAACACAAGCAGAGTGAACTCGTATATGTCGGCCCATATTACTGAATAATGCGCCTGACAACACATATTCATGAACATTATTCATTATCTTACCATGAATGAGTTGTTTCCTAAATCTCTGGGCTTTTTGTGAAGTAGTCAAAGCTGAACAGGTCCGTCTGCTCTGTTGTTCAGGAAACACTTCTGGATTGTGATTTGATGTTTCAGACGTTCCACATGTGACCCAAATCAACACCTGCTGTCGAGAACTGAAAGACACGAAGCAAATGAATCAGTTCACTGTGACAGAAGTGACCTTTTCAACTCGAGTTAAACAAGACTCCCAAATGCATTCTTTGTTTTATTTAGTTTTGTGACTGATTACAACAGTCTAATTAATTCAAGGCTTCTGTAGCGCTGTGACACTGAACGGAAACATCTGGACGTCTTTACTGTGAATGTTTCTACTTTTGTGTTCCTGTTTTTATCCTCAAGTTATTTACAGACATAGAACCAGATAAAGGGTTTCACTTCCCCTAAAAATGCTTTGTTATTGAATAACAGACTCTCATGATGCCGTGCTGCGCTTCAACGCCGCGCCCACCACCGGCTACGAGAAGGACGTCGGATCTAAAACCACCGTCCGCCTCATCAACTCGCAGGTGAACACACGACCACATCTGCAGGCATCAGCAGGGTGGGATGACAATGTTCACACATGAATCTAAGCGGCGTTAACCTCTTCACACCAGATAAACAGCCTAAATGATTTTGTCGTACCGTATTTGTAGCAGTTTGTTACCAAGTGAAACCAGATACAAACAGTGCGGAGCTGCAGTAAAATCAGCTGAATGGATTCAAGATATGAGTCAGCGTCACATCTTATGTGCTACGGATATAATGGCTGTAAGGCATTTGTTTGAATGTTTACCTGTCTTACAGGTGATGGCGTCTGATGACCATCGCTTCCTGTCCAGTTCTCTGTACAGCTCAGGTGCTCTGGTGGCCTGGGACCCCGCCCCCTTCTCTGCTGACCTCACTCAGGTGACCTTTACATCCAAACAGAGGGTCGCACCACGGTCCGTGCTGACGCTGCATTCACACAAAGTCAGCAGGACGTGTTCACACGTTAAACTAAGGAGTGCGGATAAACAGCCGCAATTATTTTGTTGTGTTACAAATTTGTAGCAGTTTGTTACCAAGTGAAACCAGATACAAACAGTGTGGAGCTGCAGTAAAATCAGCTGAATGGATTGTATTAGTGTTCATATCACATTTTGGCAAATAGTCTCCATTAAAGTGTGTGAACCAGCAGACAGCAGCTCCTGTCTGCAGTGTCGTACAGACAGCTACACTGATCACTGAGAGACTGAAGGAAACTTAGAAACAGGAAGATTCTCAGGCAGCTTCTGCAGTTAGAGTCTTTTTTCTATGGTAATGGGCATTTATTCCCGATGGACATCAGAGATGAAATAGTATCATCCAGAAGCGTAAATCACGCTGAATCTAAACATGTTTCATGTCTGTTATGACTCACTTCAGCTCTCTCACGCCTCACAGTTTGTAAAACCTCTGTTGTGAGGACAGCATCTAATAATCAGTAACTCTGAACCAGAACCAGAATGGAAACCTCCAGTACAGAAGCTTTACCGTACTGTGTCCCCCCCCTGCAGTGGTACAACAGGACGGACTACCCCATCTTCACCCAGTACCAGAGATACCGGAGGCTTCATCCCATGCAGCCCTTCTACATCCTGCATCCTCGCTTTGAGTGGCAGGTCTGGCAACGAATACAAGACAACATGGCTGAGCCCATCCAGAAGAACCCGCCCTCCTCTGGCCTGCTGGGTATGTGAAACCTTCGCACCACTCCTCTTTATAATCTCTGCTTACAACATACCCAGCGAGCCTCACCCACTTTGAATCAGTAAGAAGAGCACCCAGAAAAACTGAAATGTGTCCAAACTTTGGAAGAAAAGTGTGTGTTCACGTCAGTGAGAGACGCCGTCTCACTTGCTCAGCCCACTTGTACAGAGGTGCTACAGAGTGATGCTTCTTTACCTCATAAACAATGTTTGGCTGAGTACAGACACACAGACCGACAACAGGCAAGTTTTATTCTGTTCTATCACATACATATAATATAATTTCACTTTTTAAAGTGTCCTCTCCTCTGTGTCCCGCCCAGGCACCGTCCTGATGATGTCGCTGTGTGAGGTGGTGCACGTTTACGAGTTTCTGCCGTCCCGCAGGAAAACAGAGCTCTGCCATTACTACCAGCGTTTCTTCGACGCCGCCTGCACGCTCGGCGCCTACCACCCTCTGCTGTACGAGAAGAACCTGGTCAAACGGATGAACCAGGGCTCCGACCGCGACATCTACACCCACGGACGCGTCACGCTGCCTGGGTTCAGCCAGCTGAACTGCACCCAGGCTGCAGGAGGTTTAACCAAACACTGACGGGGAAATCCAGAAGCAGTGAAGCACATGAGCAAACACCCACACACACGCACGTTTGTACTTCTATACCTATGAGGACATTCATTAACATAATACCCCCCCCCCCACTCCCTTGCACTGACCTGAACCTGAACTTAATTCTAACCTGAACCTTCAAACCAAGTCTGATCCCTCAAACAGCCTTTGAGGGTGTTTCTGAAAGTGAGGACCGGAAAACATGTCTTCACTCCCATGGTCTAAAACTCAAACTGGTTCTCACAATCATAGATGTACAAGTGTGCACACACACACACACACACACACACACACACACACACACACACACAATGCCAAGCCTGCATGAAGACTTGTAACGATGAGGACAGACGCATGAAAACTTCACACTCACTGCCGAACCAAAAGGAACGCTGTGCCATTCACTATAAATATTCCATGTTGTTATTATAGGCTGTAAACACACACACATACACACACACACACTGAACCCTGAACTAAACTTAATATCAGCCTGTAAAGGACCATACCACTGCTTTTCAATGTTCTAGCCAGTTATCTGAACCGTATTTTCCAAAGCGTACTGTCAGGTGTCAGATTGATTTCCTGCGTCGACATTGAGCTACATTTATTTACTATCCAACACATAACAAATGAATGTATATATGAATATATACAAAGAACAACAAGCAATCCTAGAGACCAACAATTAACTATCCACAACAAATACGGTTTCAGTCTGGTGTTATTCTATATTTTTTATTATTGTCAACAAATCCCCTGAGAAGACAAAAACCAATAACATGTTAGTCCATGTCTCATGTTCATATGCTTGCATCCAGCCCCGTCTGTAGCCCACTGGTTCCTACTGAAGACCTGAATCTTTAAAGATACCTCACAAATAGTTCCATGTTTTAAAAAGGCTGATTTCCTAAAACAGCTGCTCACTGTAGTTTTTATCAAACAAACAAGAGGAAATGGTGCATTTGTTTGGGTCTATTTTCATCCATTAATCCACATTAGGTGCTTTAGTGAGTGTTTATCCTGCGTCAACTCTCAAATGTCTGAGCATCCTGAATATACCTGAGTTTTTAAAATAGTAACCAAACAGTGATAAAAGCTTGCTTGGAAATATACACATATGTGGTTTATGGATGAAACATGTGAAATCAGCGGTATGGTCCTTAATTCTATTTAATTCTTCTTGAACTGATCCCCTGAACCAGAGACAATCTGCCAAATGGACCTCATTAATCAACTGAACAACCCACACCTGCTCCATCCAAATTGAGATGTGCGTATATACTGTAACACAGGAGTCAGTCCACCGGGAGGCGCTGCACTCACTCTTTCACCTCCATCTTGGACTTTTATTTCCCTCTGACTGTTGATTGGACGGCAGCTGTTTCAGACACATCCGATCACACTGAGGATGTATCAGTTCACTTTACATGAGCCTTCATAAAGACTAACAATCAGCCTGTCTGTGTGTGAAAGAGGAAATACAGCTGCTTTGCTTTGGTTTCAGACATGTTTCAGGTGGTTTGGGTTTTCGTTTTTACTGCCCAATTTTTAGGGCTTGAAAGTACTTCTTTGTGCAGCTGGAGGTCTTGGCTTCATGTCTTCCAGACGTAATAATGTTTGTATTTGTTCTCAGATTGAGAGAAATTTACGGTGGTGTTCAGCAGTGTGCAGTAAAATGCAATTTTACTTGCATTTAAAACTGATTAATCTGTCGAGCCATTTAATTAATTATATCGTCAGGAAAGCATGAAAATAATATAATAATAAATAATTCTAGGTCATATTGTCCCTGTCTTCATACTTTAATACTTTGGCCAGTAAGACTATAAAACAGGTGTTATACGTCACTCAGTTTGGTCTTAAAAAATCTTGAATTTACCTTGTTGAAGCAGCAGGAAAGCTTGTAAATGTGAACAACTAAATCATGTTAAACACTGCAGGTGATCACAGGAGGAGACTGAGCAGAGGTTTAACCAGCTCTGGTTTGTTGTTTTCCGATTCGAAAGAGGACGAAGAAGAAGAGACGTTGCCATTTTCCTTTTGTTAAGATGTTTCAGTGTGGACAGATGTGTTCACATGAAGACAGCATTTTAAAATTAGATGAACTGTTTTGGATGTATTCTGAGAGCAAAAAAAATCAAAACAGGAAGATAACATCATCAGAATAAGAGGTTAACTCAGAAACTGTTGGACTACATAAGAAATAGAATGAAGATGTGGAGGTTGTAACTCTTAGCCAAGCGCACAACATGTCAATCAGTCAAGGTCTTCTAGTTGTCTGAAGGTGTGTTTTCTCCTGCTGCTGCGAGTCTTTTTGGACTCATCTTCTCATCGGACTCTGGAGAACACAATGAAATGTTGGACTGCTCCTTTAAGAAACCTGCGAGGGAGTAGCGTGGTCAGAGAGCTGATGAATGTCTCTACTAACACCTCACAGGGTTTATTTACTGAAGAAAATACTGCCTGCGGATGACTCCACCCACAACATGTGGATCCAGTGAACAGAAGTTAAACTAACAAACGTTTTGTACCCACATTGTCAACCTCGTAGCAACCTCTTCCCAATAATCTTTTTATAATTCTTATAAAGTATATATATATATATATATATATATATATATGTATGTATTATAGCAGTAATACCCAGGAGGATGGTCTTTAATGTGATTCTGTCACTCAGCTTGTGAACAGTTTTATTTGTATTAATTCCTTTGCAGTTGTTGAGAGCCTCCCCGGTGAGCTGACAGCTGACGTGGCTGAGAATCTGTTGTTAGTAGTTCTTTGATTTTGTTTCTTCTGATGAAAAGTTTGTATTAGTAACCATAAAATATACCTTTCATGTATACATGTATACGTTTGAGGTTGCCCATTCTTTAAGGGAATTGTTAGAAAAAGAAGTTTGATGCCACTTTCGTGTGTGTACGCTGAAGCAAGGACACAGTTAGCGTATCTTAGCATAAAGCCTGGACTGCTCTGTCCAAAGCTCTCTGATTAACACCTGATATCTGGTGTGTTTTACTAAAGGCTGGATGCTAAAAATCGATGCGTTGGACCGAAGCAGCTTCCAGTCTGTAAGTGACTTAGTCTGACTGAACACGCCTCAGTATGTTTTGGTTATTTCTTCCTCCAAGACGTTTGTGAAGTGGTTTTAATGTAAGCAGGCGCTCCTCTTAGTCTGAAAAACTATTTTAGAAGTCTCTTTTAGTAGCTGAGAGTTTGCTATGTAGTCTGAGACGACGGTGATGCTCATTGTGCCTCATTTCCCAGGTTGATTTAAACTTCATGAACCCAGTTTATCTGTCTAAGTAACTCAGTTTACGGAGCAGAAAGCAAGTGTAAAGTATAATATAAATATATATACAGACCTGACATGTAAAAGGTGTCTGCCGCTATAAGCCAGTTAACAAGCAGCTTCTTTACTCACACATCTGTTGTGTTATAATGACAGTAAAGAACCGCCTCATGGGTGTTGCTGCTCCCGACGCATGTGTACCGTCCGTACAGGTTTTCTCCATCGTGTAGCAGGAGACAGAACACCTGGGATAAACAGAGAGATTATCCGCATGGCTTCAGTCCCATTGTGTCTTCACCAAACCTGACCATTGATGTACAACGTGGGAGTCGGGTCATTTGCATGCAAACAAGCCTGGATTACACAGTGAGAGGGAAGCACCTCAGATGTTACTGAGTCTAAAATATTTACGGTATCATGTCAAATGAATGCAGCACTAGGGGGCGCCATCATGAAACCAACATTATCAAAAAGAAATGTCTCTTTTGGTTTTTCAAAGGAGAAAACGGAGTGATGTACAGAGCAGATATGTTGCTGAAGCAGACTGTTGCCTTAGGGTAATTTGTAATTTGCTGTGGAGGTGACGGGACAGACACGATGCCCAGAGGACAGTAGGTGGCGTCAGACAGTCGACGGCACGTCCTGTCGGCCTGAAGCTCAATGAATCGGAGTTCCGAGTTTCATGTTTTTACCAGAGCTTTGTTGTTTATTCAGGAGGCAAACACTTGAATAACTGATGTCAGTACATTTCAGAGGAAAACATTTTCTCTCTATGCACTCGCACTCTCATCCTGACTCCTGCTCGGTTACTTTCAGTCGGATGCACTTTTTCCTCTGCTTTGCCTTCGTCCTCTGGGTTTCTGAGAGGGTTGCTTGTTAAGAAGTTAACTGTTGACTGTTTTTATTGTTTTTGTACTTATATGAGGGGGGAAAAATCACTCTTTGGTTGCACACAAATCATATTATTCAGTTTGACCAGTGATGACGGGATCACAAGTACGTTTATTTTAAGGGATCACAAGCCAGACTCCAACATCCCACTGCCTAAATATTATGTATCACATTCGCTCAGGCGATACAACACACTTCACCCTGTTTCTCTGGCTTCATTAGTATATTTTTAACCTGCATGCATCAGACTTAGTTTCCAAAACCAGTGCTGTAAATGTTAAAGTCAAGCCTCTGTTGGATGAATTATTGTTATTATTCTAATGAATGTTGTGTTTTGAAGATTCCTTCATCCATTGTGTTACAAACGCTGTCAGCGAGCCGTTTACATGATGTTTGGTTAATGACTTTATGTTTCAGGTGTCATGTCGGCCATTTTATCTGTGTGAGCAGGAGGTTGTGACAGTCGGGAGTGAAACACGTGGAGGAACAAAATACATGTTAAACTTTTAAAACATCAGTGAATAAAGAACTGACAACAAAGAAGCTTTGCAAATCTTTCTTAAAGAATACAGAAAGTACTGAAGATTTCAAATGCCTGAATAAAATCAAAGCAGACAAATACAGTGTTACAGATTAAAAATATGCATTTATTGTGTAATCAAATGAAAAACATATATTAAGAGGACAATTATTTAGCTTTTTATTTTTTCCATTACATGGAAATGTGTATTAAAATGTGTTTGTTCCTTGTTTGATTTTTTTTTTCATTTTAAATCTTCCATAAACCTCGGACAGGAGGAGGACGCCCCCTGCTGCTTGGTTGATAAAAGTGTTACAAAAATGTGGAGGACGAAAAGTGACTTATCCATCAACAAATAAATCAAATATGCTGAATAAATTGATAAAATAATAAATATATAACTAAATTGAAAACTTACTAAAACTAAATAATTAGAACTATAATTGAATAAATTACTTAATGTTGGTATTATTTGTACATAAATAGATATCTCTTTTCTTCTATATATCTATACATCAACATGTGTTTTTGTAAAATTTACACAGTTATGAACCTTCACACACTAGGTCATGAAAGAAGTGTTCATCAGAAAAGAAACTCCCCGTCGGGGAATCGAACCCCGGTCTTCCGCGTGACAGGCGGAGATACTGTCCACTATACTAACGAGGAAGGAGATGAGAGGTCAACTGACCACATCGATCCGATCAATCGACTTGGTTCCATGTCATGATCATGTGATGTTTGGCTGTGAATCAGGCAGCCTGAACACGGACTGTGATCTCCCGAGGGACCGGACGACTCTGCAGATCCGTCCGGCCCGCTCTGATTGGTTGTCTCCGCCCGTCGATAACGCCCTTGGAAATCAATAATGAACTGAGAGCTTCCAGACTGAGACGCATTAGTGAACTAGTCTGACGAGTTCAGCTTCGTTGTTTAATGTTTTTAGCTGTGTTTCCATTTCTATCGTCCTATGAAAAGATGTTTTTGAACTTTTACATAAAAGCTGCCGTGTTTCCGCCCGGTCTCGAACCGGGGACCTTTCGCGTGTGAGGCGAACGTGATAACCACTACACTACGGAAACTCACGTCAGCCCGATGGAGATGTGTGTAATTATATCAATGTGTTATGTGCAAAACAAAACAAAAAAAACTCTGTTTACAATCAGTGAGTTTGAAGTCTCTTGACGATTTAATACAAAAATATATATAAATTATTATTTTTAGTTGGAACAGGGATGAATAACATCCAGCCGCTTCTTAATTCTCTCATTTCCACCTGACGAAGTTCGAAAACGTGTTTCCGCCCGGTCTCGAACCGGGGACCTTTCGCGTGTGAGGCGAACGTGATAACCACTACACTACGGAAACTCGTGCACGCCCTTCTGCGTGACCGCGCACAGCTTCCATCTCCTCTGCATCCACGCGCTGGAGCTGCAGGTTTTACGAAGTTGGACGTGTCGACCTGAAGTATTAAACATGTGTGAGACCTTCTTATTCTGGTCTTCAAGGTCAGAATGGGGCAACAAACTGGACTAAACATCCTTTTTATTCCTTCTTCACTGATTCATAAAGACACATGTGGTGCCTGGATCAAGAAAGTGAAACTATCAAAGGTTTGAATGAAGGACACACACACACACACACACACACCTGTCTGTACTTCTATACCTGTGAGGACATTCATTAACATAATGCCCCCCCACCCTGACCTGAACCTGAACTGAACCCTAACCTGAACCCTCAAACAACCGTTGAAGGGGTCTCTGAGTGAGGACCGGCAAACATGTCCTCACCTTCCAAACACGTCCTCACTTTACCAACATGTCCTCACTTTACAAACATGTCCTCACTTTACCAACATGTCCTCACTTTACCAACATGTCCTCACTCCTATGGTCTTAAACTCACACTGGTTCTCACAAAGGTAGATGTACAAGTGCAGACACACACACACACTCCAGTCGGACCTGCCGTCCCTGTCTGTCTAGTTGTTACATCACACACACACAGAGCGTCCTGCCAGAAGGAAGCTCCTTATATGGGCGTCAGGACGTCCTGCAGCAGCAGGAAACACCATATTTGGGCTGAGAATGAATTGTATTTCCTGCAGAGGGCTGGCCGGCTGCCCACTGATCACAGCGGCTGTTTGGCATTTATGTCAGCAGTGTGTGTGTGTGTGTGTGTGTGTGTGTGTGTCACTCTACAACCTGCAGAATGGACCTTTAAACTCTGACATTTCATTTTTACGTGAAAGCTTTTTTTATCTTTGCAATTTAATTATTTTAATCTCAAATTATTCTTCTTCTGTTTTAAAGCGTTTTTTAACTCGTGTTTAACACTAAGTAAATTTAAATGCTGCGTCATTGTTTTGTGATATAACTTATTTCTGATCTGCATCAAGTTTGTATTTTATTTAAATAAAGTTTTTGTTTGGTTGCTCAGTTTAAACGTATTGTTTGGGTCTCGGTATCAAATGTTAAGCAAACTACATCAGCTGGTGAAAACCATGTGATACAATTGAAAGCTCCACAACTCATCACATTAATGGAATTTAACTGTAAACTGGAATAAAGTGTCAGTCTGAAATAAAAGCACCAACAGGAAGTAGACATTTTATTCTTGTAGCTCTTTGCTGTAAAGAGGAAACACGTTCAGTGTTCAAAATCAAACCCTGACCTGCATGGAAATATACAAACGGCCCAGACCTACACAGTAGGTAAAGAAGTATGTACATGTTCATGTCTGTACACTAAACTACAAGTAAAAATTATGTACACACATTCCACTTATAAAACTTCTCGTATTTACACTCATTTATACACAAAACTCTCTTTACAATCAGTGAATTTGAAGTCTCTTAAATTCAGCAATTGTCTCTATGAAGTTTGGTTCTGGAGTTTCTTTATTGACTGCTGAAGGTTTAAGTTCATGTCCAGCACGACATTTCTAACTCAGAGGCATTCGTGCGTTGACTACGGTGGCTGAAAAGGCTCAAAATGAACCAACAGAAACAGAAACTCCTCCGGACGTCGCATGAGGAACGCCAGTTGACCTTTGACCTCGTCACTGCCGGACGTTTGAAGCATTAGTCTAAGGTCAAAGGTCACGCTGGGTCAAGTGGACGTGTCCGATTGTCAACAGATGTGGGGGGAGGACAGCTCAGACTGAGGACTCCCCATCGGAGAGGAACAGGAGGAGGAGTACAGGTGGGGGGACGGGGAGGAGGCGTAGAGCTGGTGGGACGGTGATGAGGTGTAGACCTGCGACAGTGACGAGGAGGATGTGAAGCAGGGGGAAGCGGCCATGCTCAGGGAGGAGAAGGAGGAGGAGGACGAGGACGGGGAGGAGAAGAGCGAGGTGGCTGGGGAGGAGGACCTGTGAGCGGGGGAGGAGTAGGTGGAGCAGGGGGAGGAGGTTGGAGGGGAGGAGTAGGTGTGGGGATTGCCGATGGGGATAGGAGCGGAGGAGCTCCTGTCGGTCTTCCGGTCCCGCTGCCTCTGGTGGATCTTGGCGTGCCTCTTGCGCTCGTCGCTGCGGGCGAACTTGCGTCCGCACTCGGTGCAGGCGAACGGCTTCTCGCCGGTGTGCGTGCGGATGTGCGTGGTCAGGTGGTCGCTGCGGCTGAAGCTGCGCATGCAGATGCGGCACTGGAACGGCTTCTGGCCCGTGTGCACACGCACGTGACGCGTCAGCTCGTCTGAGCGGGAGAAGCGCCGGTCGCAGCCGTCGGCTGGGCAGGCATACGGACGCTCGTGTGGCGGCGTCTTGCACTGCCGGCCCGAGGGGGACTTCCTGATCCGGCTGGACTTGGCGAGCTGGGCTGGGCAGGGGAGGCCAGAGGCGGAGCACTGAGGCGGAGTCTGGCTCTGCGTGGAGAAAGCTTTGATGGTGGAGAGCGGCGTGAGCGGAGGCTGCTGCGTGTTCAGGCCCTGCGACAGCACGGGCTTCTGGTCCTGGGCCGAGCCGATCTCGCCGCCCTGCGGCTGCTGCGGCAGGAGGTAGTCAGGGAGCATCGGCACCACCTGGGAGAGCGGCTGGAGGCTGACCATGGAGGCGGCGGTGGGGTAGGCGGGAGGGGGTCCATGCGGCTGGTAGGCCTGGGGGGCCAGCTGGGAGTCAGTAGTGGGGAGGAGGGCGTTGGAGCCGGCGGCAGTGGTGTACGTTGGCGTCGCAGAGAAGACGGAGGCAACGTCACCGCAGCTGATCTGAACGGAGCTGAAGCTCGGCTGGGGGGATGTCACCGATGATGCAGGGGCGGGAGACGCCATGCTGACCAACCCTGTGAACAGGCTCAGGAGAGGCTCCGCCCACACGCTGCTGGACACCGCAGGCTCAAAGGTGAAGCGGCCGCTGTAGGCAAGAGGGGGGAGGCGGGGGGTGAGGGGGAGACTCTGCAGGTCCTGGAGGTCCGACAAAGGGTCTGAGAGAGACACAAGAAGAACTGGGGGTCACAAACAGGAAGCAGCTGATTACCTGAACTTGGTTCTGATTGGCTGCAATGAGCTGACTGTCAGTACAGATACACCTCACTGTGCTCATCATCATCATCATCATCATCACTACTGTTGGTGAAGACACTAAAGGTTGTAATTACATTCTTATTACAGTCTGCTGGACCTAAAACTGGATTCAGGTTGTAAGTGTTTAATTATTAATTAGTGAAACACTTTAAACTCAGTGAGCCTTTGATGATGATGAAACCTTTTAAGGGTTTTGTTGAATACCCCCCCACCGCCGCCCCGCAGCTCACCTCCGTACTCCCCGGGTTCCCCGCTCAGCAGCCCGGCTCCCTCCGCTGCCGACGCCGCCAGCAGCGAGCCTCCGGCCGCCGCGTTCTGCAGCAGCAGCTGCAGCTCCTCCAGCTTCGGGTAACCGTCCAGCGGGGAGAGAGGCGGCGCGAAGCCGGCCAGAGGGTCGGAGATCTGCAGGGCGGACAGGAGCAGCTCCGCTTTGGTCGCTGCCATCTCTCTGGAGGAAGAGGAGTGAGGGCTCAGCCGCTCCCGGAGCTCCTGAGCGCCGGACTGTTGCTGCACGGGGACCGAGCCGGTCTCCGCTCCGGAAGCCCGAGGAGAGGCGCTCTGTCCGGGCTGACGCCGCTGCTGCTGCTCGGGGCGGTGAAGCTCGGAAGAAGCCAATGCTGCAGGGTCTCCAGGTCCGGGGTCCGGGCTCCGGGGTCCCGGGTGGAGAAGCTGTTTGACAGGATTATTTTAGGATGCTGGTGGATGAAGTCATCGGGGAAAGTGAACAACATTAACCGTGTGTGTCTGGTTGGTGTTTCCACGTGCGGACGGTGACAACTTGAACTTGAGCTCAGTCAGCGCTTCCCTCAGGATCCCCGGCTTTATAAAGACTCCTGCGTGACGTACATTCCCAAATATGGCCGGGAGGAAGCCCATATTTGGGCCGAGCGGTGAGCGCGCAGCCCGGGCAGCACCCGGACGCTCCGGCGCCTCCTGCAGTGTTTGTGCCGCGGTATTTGGAGCGTGACGACCCGGTGCGGTCCGCAGCTCGGCCCGGCTCGGCCCGGCTCGGCGCGTGTCGTCTGTCGGCCGGAGCGCGGCCGGTAAACGGCGCGCGGGGAGCGCGGCCAGCCGCCATGGCCGGAAACCCCGGAGACACGTCACAGCTCGGCTCGGCTTCACGTGGAGAGCCGCCAGCCGCGTCATCGCTTCCTCGGACCTTATTTGGGTGTGTTCCTGTCGGACTAACGACGTGCAGCTGCAGGCCGCAAACATCGAGTCAGAAGGAAAACGGTCCATGTGTCGTGTCCTCAACCTGAAAACGTAAAGCAGCAAGTTAAAGTACTTGTATTATTATTACATTAACGTTTGATGTTTTGAGTCCGTTTCTCCTGATTATATTTACATATTTTTTTTTTGCATTTTAGGTGCAGGACTTTTTTTAATTTGCAGTGTGGTATCAGAACTTTATTTAAGTAAATGATGTTAACACTTGCTTCTTCCTTCCTGCCTGTCTCTTACTTTCAGACTCAACATGTGAGCAGATTTGACATCACGGCACCTTGTGGAACATATTTTTACTGCAGATGGAAACTGTAACTTTGTTGATAACAATGCATCAAGACGACTGAGAAAAACTGCATTTGGTGCAGTAAAAGGAAGCAGCAGCGCCGCCTGCTGGAGGAAACATATAGAAGAGATTCACAAATGTAAATGATCTAGTTCAGTGGTGGAAGAAGTATTCACAGCATTTACTGAAGTACAAATAGTTCCACAACAAGTAAAAGTCCTGCATTCAAAAGCTGACTTTAACTTAAAATACAGAAGTATTTCCATCACCAAAATAAAAGTACTCAAGCTGAATGATATATATTCCATTATTGGATTATATTTACTGATCATTAATGTGTTCATCATTTTTAATTACTTTACTTTATATCCTGCTGGTAGTTTCATCAATAATAACCATCAGTTATTATTGACGGTATTTAGTTTTAATAACCTGAATCTGTAAAGTAACCGAAACTGTCAGATTAATGTAATGAAGTAAAAAGTAGAATATTTGTCTCGGAAATATATATATATATATATATATATATATATATATATATATATATATATATATGCATGTATGTGTGAATTGGGGGGGCCTGTATGTATGTAGGGTGTAAAAACAAATTCGTTGTCACGTTGTTGTTGTGTGTGTACAGTTGCATGCCATCCAATGCCAAATAAAGATTTCTATCGCGATTCTTCTTTCCTCTTCTTCTTCTTCTACTTTTCCTCTGATTAATGTAACAGTAACTGTACTGGTTCTTGATTGTTGTTAACTATGTATTTATAGCTTGCATTTGTTCTGTGGGCCCAGTTTATTCTGGCTTTATGACAGTACAACTCTGCCTCCAGGAAAGGACATTTGCACAGAAACGTGATGAGTTCCGGATTAACGTTGTTCACTGACACCGTAAATGCAATTGAATCCAGTAAAACCCGTCCTGTGAATTCACAGGAAAATGAAACTATTTGACATATTTTCTATTAATGAATCCACCAAGAGATTCAAACACATAAATAAACATATTGCTCCGATAAGAACACACGAACACCGAGGAGCGTTTCCTCACAATAAGATATGTGTTTGGTAAAAGGTCGAGCTGGAGGATGCGGGCATCGATCCCGCTACCTCTCGCATGCTAAGCGAGCGCTCTACCATTTGAGCTAATCCCCCGATGACAGCACATGTGCGTCATCCTGAGCATTTATTGCATATCTCACGTCACTTGGACTCATGTTGACGTCACTGTTAAAGTTGATTATCCACCGAGCAAAGGGAAAATATTAAAAAGACAAATAAAGCTGACTGACAAAAGCGGTGACACTGTTTCTTTATAAATATAAATAAAAATTCAGTCAGTAACCATGGCAGCATTATGAATTCGCCATATCTCTGACTGGCTTCTTCTCCATGGCAACAGCAGCTGAGGCTCATGGATAATGTAGTATTAAGAAGCAGCAAAAATGTCAGAAACAAAGTGTAAAGATTAGAAACTTTCAAAACTGTTACATTTTTATATCCTGACATATTTTGTATATAACTGAATTGCACAAACGTATATGTTGGCATCAGGGCGAAGCACAACCACTCCATGTTCAAGACTTCTTGCACACAACAGCTGTTTATTTTAACTTTTTAATGTAAAAGAATCAAGCACAATATAGTAATTATTACATTTTAACATAAATATTAATTATAATAAACATGCAACTATATATGAATTAACTAAAAAGACCAACAGTCTGCGCTCCTACAAATTTTTACTATTGAAATGAAAGAATGCAGATTAACTCGTCTATATTTCCTTTTCAACCACAACAATGAAAATACAATGAAGACATTTCAATTTTTCTCCTCGAAGGATCCAAAACATTTTCTTCTGGTTTTACTGGCGGTTGGGAAACAGCGTCAAAGTGCATTTCTATGAAGGACAAAAAATGACATAGGTATCAATAAATATGTAAATAAATGCATAAATAATTACAGAAATAAATAAACAGAGAAATACATAAATAAACGCTTAAATAAACAAATAAATAAAGGAAGAAATAAATGTATAAATAATTACAGCAATAAATAAATAAACCACCGTTAGTGTATTTATACTCAATAACAGTGAATTGTTTTGTAAGTCTGGCTCTGTGGTTTCAACACATTTCACGTGAGTTTCATGTTCAGAAACCCTGAGGAGATCATTTAAAGAAACATTTTCACACTTCAAATCTCTACTGGCACCTTTTTCTTTTTTTTTTTGTTTGTTTCATTTCCTGTTTTGTCTTTTAACTTCCGGATGGCGTAGCTGGCTGTCATGTGACACGACATCAACACAGATATCGAATCAGAAAGGCCATCTTTGGTGTAAAGTTACGTTACGACTGGTAAAACGGATCCCATATTTGATCAAGTGCAGGTGAAGGTGGTCACAGCTGCTTCCTGTGTGGACAGGAAGTTAAAACACACACACAAAAAAAAAAACAGAGGCTGGATCACAGAAGGTCATTATCATAATAATATCCCGACATCGTTTATTCTTGTGAAGTGACTCATGATGACACACATCGTGTGTGTGGATATGTATTACTCATGTTGTGGGGACATACGCCTGTATACACCGTCACCTTGTGGGGACTCGCGTGCCTTCTGGGGACAGAAGGTCCCCAGAACGTAAAGCATTACATTTCAGGGTGAAGACTTGGTTCAAGGTCAGGGTTAGGCAGGTAGCAGTTACAGTAAGACTCCATAATGTAAGTTAATGTAATGTCCTCTGAGGCGATGGAAACACGTCGTGTGTGTGTGTGTGTGTGTGTTCACCTGCTTTATAAAGACCATGATGAGTCCTGCAGCAGAAATAGAACAAAGCTGAGATGTGTCGGCATGTGGCAGCAGGCTGCAGGAATACCAGCCGGGCCGCATTTAGACTGTGAGCACACACACACACACACACTCACACACACTGCTGGAAGTTTCCGTTGGGGTGTGTGTGTGTATATAAACAGCTGAGAGGCAGGACATCAGACAGACAGACACTCGGACTCCAGACTGAAGCTGCTGATCTGAAACCAGACGTCCACCGACAGGATGTTGTGTCCCAGTGTCTTCCAGCCGTCCCCCCTCACCATGAGGCCTTTCCTGGACTGGCCCGTCCGCAGCCTGTGGCCCGAGACCAGGCCGCTCTTCTACCACATCGAGCAGGAGATGATCCGCCACATGCAGGAGATGAGGCAGAGCATGGAGTACATGGAGAGGCTGCACCAGAAGATCTTCGAGGAGATCGACCAGACCTCGTCCTCCGTGGGAGTCTTCAAGCCTATCGCCTTCCAGGATCTGGGGAGGGATGGCAGCAGCTTCGCCCTCAGCCTGGACACTAAAGAGTTCTCCCCACAGGAGCTGTCAGTCAAACAGGTGGGCAGGAAACTGAGGGTGAGCGGCCGGACGGAGCAGAAGAAGGAGGACGAGAAGGGCTCGTACTCCTACAGGTGCCAGGAGTTCAGGCAGGAGTTCGACCTGCCGGATGGCGTCGACCCCGAGAACGTCACTTGCTCGCTGGTGGGCGGCCGGCTGCAGATCCAGGCGCCTCGGGAGAGAGCGGTGACCGATGGGAAGGAGAGGGTCGTCCCCATCAGCGTCACCTCGGCCCCGGCCCTCACCAACTCCGGCGGGGGGCCGGAGGGGAGCAGCTCCTCCTCCTCAGAGAGCTGAGACACACTGAAAACACAGAGTGAAGCATCTCCTCTGTTCACCTATCTTTGTTTCGTGTGGTTTTATTGTGTCTGATGGACGGCGGGATCATGACGCTTCATAACAAACCCATTGTTTAACTTTGACTTATGTTGTGACACCTTTTGGTTTCCAGAATCAGAACTCTTTCTCTCAAATTTGTGACTTTATGTCAAAAATATGAAAAAACTTTCCCATATTTGTCCCATGTTTCAGTCACATAATGACGCTGTGTATCACATTAATATTCTCTCTTTACTGTTGAGCTTACAAATTATTTCAATAACTTTTTCATTTGTAATCTCATGTTCTGTTTCTGTATCTGTTCAGCCCTGCAATTATTGAATTAACTGTGTAAAAAACTGACTAATAATATCATAACAACTCAAAGATAATGTAAAAATATTAAATTGTGACATTTCTCATAATATTGGTATTTTTCTCATAAATGGAGACTTTATTTTTGTAATATTGACTTTTGTTTCCCAACACTTCTCATATTATTCTCCTGGAAGTGAATTTTTCTCATATTTTAGTCTCATTTTATAAGTGAATTCTCAAAATATGCAACTCTTGCTTCATAATAAAACTCTCTCCAGATATGTAGTAAAGTATACCTATAGTTTCTATTTTGTATTCTAGTCTTATTTTCGTTCTATATCTTTTATTATTGATTTCTTTTACTTTCTTTTCTGTACTTAGTTGTTGTTCTGCTGCTGCAACAACCAAATTTCCTCTCTGGAGAAGAATAAAAAGGTTTATCTTATAAAACTGTGAATTTTCTTGTCTTTTTTCTCATAAAAACGTTATTTTTAAAATATTTACTCTTCATAAAATTGCAACTATACTTTTATGCCATTATTCTCATACTCTCTTCTCATGTGGAGTTATTTTTAAAAGAAACACTTAATAATTATAATTATTAAACGTGACTTTTTTCTCACAAATTCCAATTTTATTTTTATGTTAAAACATTTGTATTTTTTTCTCGTTAATGTTATTTGCAACTTTATTCTAATATCAAAACGTATCTTTTAAACAGCTGCAGTAGACATCATAACTAAAACAAGACTGTCCTCTAATATCACAACTTCTTTCTTCATAAAATGACTAAAAGAAGTTTCTGACACAAACACAAACACAGGACGCCAGTTTTCCCCTTTTTTTGTAAAATAATTCTCAATAAACTTAATTTATTCACAAACTGCTTTTCAAATTGCCAAGTTGTCATTGTTCTTTTTTTAATCACATACAATAAAAAACATTTCTAAAAGACAAGATGTCCGAGTGTCGGCGCTGACTTTGTACACGACCTCCTCCTCCTCCTCCCGAAGCTTCTTTTATCTTTTCAAACACGACATCTCGTCACGCTCAGACATCAGATTAGAAATATTAAGAAAAAACAGCAGAAAATAACGAACAGAGGGACTAAAAGTTGAACAGCTACAGTACACAGCTCCTCCTCCTCTCCGGTAGTTTGTCTTTTTTCTTTTTAACGTTTTCATTTACAGAATAATAGAATACGTTCAGTTAAGGCTTGAGTTGGGTTGTGATGGGGGGGTGGGGCTGTGTGTGTGTGTGTGTGTGTTTCCGGACGTTACTGTTTCAAATGTAATTTCTAATTGAGTGCACATGAAGCTAACAGGCTAGCTTAGCTTATCTTAGAGCTAACCGTAGCTTAAAGGACCCGTTTCTCTCAGAGTCAGACGTTCAGATGAAAATCGATCTCCCGTCTGTGTTGTGTGGCTTCAGCTTAATCTGGACTGGACATTATGTGAGTTTTTAAACGTCCCGACTCCAACATTTACACTTAACACCTTAACGTGAGACAGACATCCATCCGAACATCTCACCTGAGAAAACCTGATCCTATTTCTCAAAATGTTGAACTGTTTCTTTAAGAAATCTGAATCCGCAGCAGGATATTTTTACTCAACGATGGGACGGATGAAAACTGACATTTAACAGAAAAGAAACAATCATACAAAGTGTAACTCACAAATCAAACGCAGTTTTAAACCGTCGGACGTCCGTCAGCTCAGCAAAGTTTCCACAATCTCAAACAACGATAATCCATCACAGTCAGCATTTAGACACTTTTATGTTACATGTTACTGATTAATAACACTTTTTTCTCCTTTTGGTGCATTCAGTGACATCTGAGATCTGACAGTCGTCTGCTAAACTGAAACGACCAAACACTCGTTAACTTTTTCAAACATGATCTATTTAATAATGTTCCTGTTTACTTGTTGATTGTCTCATGAGTTTGAGTCTCTAACGTTGCTCCTACATACTTTTACTTCTACTACTACTACTATTTTCGAATGTATAGCCACATGACAAGAACTTGATAACTTTGACAAAAAGTCAAATGAAACCTCCTTAACACTGACTGTGATGGATTATCTCACTGCAGGTTGATTTTCACAGAAATGATCAGAAACAAAATGGCTGACGGGAAGGAAGGAACTCAGTCTGACACCGGATGGACAATTTGAAATCATCAGCAGGAATGTGAAGTATGATTCTCAGTACAAAAGCTAAAACATGTAAAACGAGACGTGTGGTCCTTTCTGCAGCAGTGCAGCCGTCAACAACAGCTCAGGGAAAGTGTCCATGTTCAGAGAACTTAAATGTGCCGGTTTTGTTCTTTTTTTGTGGCTTTGAAGGGAAATTTGGAGAAAAATAATAACAAAATCACATCATAACCTGCGAGCGGTTCAGTCGGTTTCGTCGTTCCAAAGATCACATTCACACCTGGTAGTCCTGAACGTCGAGATTAAATCCAGACTGAAATCTGATTCAACCACTTTTCTCTTTAAGCTCCATACGACACAAATCGATGATTTACAGCACTGAGTATTGAAAAGTATTGAAAGTTAGCAGAAACTTGCCAGATGTGTTGTTTGATGTTCAGTTTGAGGTCAAGACACCTGATTGATCAATAATCTGTCTGTCAGAAGACTGTTAATCTGATTTCCCAGCATGGCTGCTGTCAAAGACCTGCTATAAATCCCACTGAACCTGTTTTAATATTACTGTCATCTTTTTATTCTTGTTTCAGGTCATCGGATGTTTGTGTGATACAATGCTGACAAAAAGGCTTCTCCTGTCGGGGGTGCGAGAGTTGGTGTTTGGATAAAAGCAGAAACATCAGATCCTTCCTCACATGAACGGAGCTCTTTTATTGACGTCATCTCGTCGTGTCTCTTCTTCGGTGGTGGTTTAATGGCACTGATCAGAGAATCGGCTCCACCTGCTGTTTATCTCCTAACATTCTCAGAACACATTTACATTTTACACATTTATCTTTGCTGATCTTGTAGAAATTCGGTTATAACCGGGACTCAATCTGGATTCAATCTGACCACGAATCACATGACCACCAGACACAAACACACAGACACACAGACAGGTGAGTGAACGAGCAGGATGTGTGTAGTGTTTCCAGAGACAGGTGTGTGGCAGGAATGTGTGAACACTCAGGTGAACAACAGCATCAGTGGCTACCTGCCCTCAGTGAAGCCTGATGGGTCGATGCCACAAAACAACAGCGAACCTGAACGCATCACCACACAGAGGTCACATGACTGTGTGTGTGTGTGTGTGTGTGTGTGTGTGTGTGTGTGTGTGTGTGTGCACATGCGTTTCAGTCTTTAAACCACTTTGAGGTTCTTGTTTCTGACACCAGACTGAAGTATTTACTGTTATAGATTAAGTTGGGCCGATGACAGATTATTGATTCTGGTCAAAGGAAATCTGGACATCATGATAAATATCAGATCTGTGCCTCAATATCAACATGTGGTTACATCTTTGATACTTCGGCTGTGATCAATTTATTTCATTATGAAAATTGTGGCCACCAAATCAGGACACTGAGTTATTGATTAATTATTACTGATTAGTGTTAATATCAGTTCTACTTTTGTGCCTTCAAAGGTGAATCTAAATATTTCTTCTTGTAAACAAATCTCATAAAAAGACCTGGAAAGGATCAATAAAGTCAACTATCAAACACCCAAAATCTAATCACATATCATTATATTCATTGAGGGGTCACTTCACATAATTTAACAAAAACGCAGAACAGGCTGAAGAAGGTTCTTTCTGTGGAGACGTTGCTGGATATTTTTTGTTGGGGACAAATGAAACTAAAATTTCCTGTGCCGACAGGCCCAACAGCCAATCAGAGCCTCCAACCTGCCCAGTCGTCATAAATGTAGCCCAGTTATTCTGATGATTATATTTTGCTTTACAAGTTATCTGGCTGGTTATACTGATCAATCGTCCAATATTGTGTTTTTCCAAAATGTTTTTGTTATGAATATAAATAAGAAAGTCTAATATCTGTATATATATATATATATATATATATATATATATATATATATATATACACACCAAAAGGGATTTGGGTGAAGTGACCCTTTAAATCCTGACTGCAGATTAAACTCTGGGTGTCTGGGTTTCTGTCTGTGTGTGTGTGTGTGTGTGTGTGTGTGTGTGTGTGTGTGTGTGTGTGTGTGTGTGTGGTGGTGCAGGTTGCTGTAGCAGTGCGGTGGCGGCTTCATCAGGCTATAGTGTGTCACAGCAAGACTCAGCAGCTGCGTGTTGGAAGACACCTGGACGCCGAGAAACACCTGGACAGTCTGAGTCCAGTCACGGGGGGGGGGGCCTGCATCTGGGTTTCAGATACCTGAACGACAGCAGCCAGGTGGTGTTTGTGGAGGTCACTGAAGGTCAGATGCAGGAGGACAAACCGCCGACTGGGACTCAGAGTGTGCAGGTTTCCTCTCATCGCCAGCGCCCAGAGTTGCTCTCTGAGAGATCCTCACTTTGAACAAAGGGAGGACTCCAAGTGGAGCCACAGCACCGAGTCTTTACCGGTGGTAGTCAGATCATCACTGTCGTCGTCAATCAGCTTTGTTTACCCCAGCTCATCCAATGAGAGAAGGTGTTGTTCCTGAGAGCCTTGCTGATTGGTGGCAAGGAGGCGTGGAGTGTTGGTACGACGGTCCAGGAAGAGGGGAGGGGTTCAGATCAATTCAAAATAAAAAACTAAATTAAAAAACTGAAACAGAGAACAGCCTTCCATTTACAAACGTATCAGTTTTCTTCTATTAAGTTCAAGTCGAGTTCTGTACAATCCCTCTCAAACACCGCCTGTTGCGCCGCCTCGCGCTCGTCGGCTTCCTCCTCCCCGTCGTCCTCGTCGTCCTCGCGGCACTCCTCGTCGCTCTCGCTCAGCGGCCCGATGCTGGTCCTGCCCAGGCACTCGGCCGGCGAGCAGGAGCCCCGGAAGTCGCCCATGAAGGCCTCCATGCCCATGCAGATGTCGCCGCTGCAGGCCAGCCTGCCGCCGCCGCGCTCCAGACACTGCGGGTCGATGCTGCGGGTCTGTAGGACGACAGGAGGAAGAGGCGTGCAGGTCATTTAGAAACGTCCTGATCAATCTGTATCTTCATCACAATTCTTTTAAAAACAAAGCTGATGGATCTGTATCCGTTTGTTCCTGTTATGCATTAAATTTAGGACTTTAAAATACCTGTTTGGCTTATCGTCTGTACTGGTTTTGATTGGCAATTAGTCATTGCAATGATTGCTTACAGATCAGTACTGTTTCTATGATTACCTGCAGATCAGTTCACCCTGACCAGTGATTTAGAGCAGTGGTGCAACTGTTGATTTGAACTATGACCATAAGATTTAGATAGATAGATTTATAACAAACATCTGACAGCATCAGAATTTAATATCCCGACATTCTGCCAGAAATATTTCCAGGTCATTTTATCATAATATTTCCATTCAGAAGTCTAAAGCTGCAACTGCTGTGTGAATTATTGAAATAAAAATGTTCTGCAGTACCTGAGTCATCTTGGTGAAGTCGAGGACGGGTCGGGCGCAGGGTCGGTCGGGGTCGCGGCGCCTCTTCAGACCAGGTTTGAGCAGCAGCAGATCGCAGGGCTGCGAGTGGCAGCGCGGCAGTTGTGGAGGCAGACTGCGACGCAGAGATGACGGCGTGCTGCAGGCCGAGGAGGGCGAGGCGGGGACCGGACCCCCCCGGGCCACTCCGGCTGCGGCCGGGCAGCCCAGCGGAGGAGCCGCCGCTTGGCTTGGCACCGGAGGTGGAGGCAGGAACGTGGAGGCCGCTGAGTCTCTGATGAGCACGGGGGAGAGGGAGAAACGCCTCTGAGGAGGGGGAGGCGGGTGCAGGGGAGAGGGCGAGGAGGAGCAGGAGGAGGGGGAGGGGAAGAAGCAGCAGCAGGCTCCTCCCCCTGCCGCCGCCTCGCTGGGGTCCCAGGGGAAGCTCCAGGGCAGCGGGGAGTCCGGAGACAGCGCCAGGCTAAAGAAGGTGGGGCTGGATGAGGAGTGCAGCGACGAGTTCAGGGAGGAGCTGGGAGCGCGGAGAGGACAGGCTCCTCCCCCCGCCACACCTGCTCCTATACCCCCAACCCCCACCCCCACCCCCGCCCCACCACCCGTGACCCCTCCCCCCGCACCTCCATGGCACTGCTGGCGACTGACAGGAGTCCAGACCCGCGATGCGCTGGGCCGCCAGGTGTAGCGGCATCGCGATAGGTCCTCGGGCACCGACAGCGACCGGCAGTGGCGTTTGGGGGGTGGGGGAGGAGGAGGAGGGGGCCCGGGGCCGGAAAGGGCCGAAGGAGCTCCGGGGAGAGACAGCTCGGACGCTGAGGTGCTGGGCGCCAGGGGCCGGTGCTGCTGTGGCTGAGAGGGGGCGCTGTCCAGGGGGTCGCCCCCCTCCTGTAGGTGAGCATCTGGGGGCACCAGGGGCACAGGGCCGGGGGGGAAACTAGAGCTCAGTAACCCCCCCTGCAGGCCGGACTTGGAGGGAGGGCAGAGCTGCCAGTAGCTGCTCTCTGAGAGGACGAACACACACACACACACACACACACACACACACACACACACAGAAAAAGTCATGTGATGTGTTGAGCTTCAGGTGTTGCTCTACGCTGATGACCTGTTACTGTATGTCTCAGCCTGCTGCACTTTCACTTCCTAATCAATTTTGTTCTGTAGCTACAAGTTAATTTTAGATGAGACCGAGCTCTTTTTCAAAATTTGACTATTTCACACTTCACCGTACAACACTGAGAAAAGTTTATCTGTATGTCTCGGTCACAGGGAAACACCAAAATCCCAATTTAAGGAAGTGAAACATTCAATTACTGGAGTTACTCTTTTAAAAAGTATTATTTGTTTGATTAAATCACAGGTACATTTATTTTATTATTTATTCAGAATGGAATCTGAAACACTCACCAGGCATCAAGCCATCTGGGGGCCAGCACTCTGCGAGGGTTTTCGGGTCCAGCAGGGACTGAAAGACAGGAAGACATTTAAACAGTCTGACAACACTTATTACTTTACCAAGACCCCTTACTAACCTGCGGTGAGGACGCTGGTTAAAAGCTCACTAACAAGTTCAAAATAAAAGCGTAAATCCATTCTCCTCAAATGTAGTTTATTTCCTACAGTAATCATGTTTCTCATTAACTTTGATTTTCAATTCTAGACTGAAGTGAATTTTTGTGACTTTTTGACCTGAAAGCAGGTGAAGCTGCAGGTAGAGGTGAGACTCACCAGGTAAAAGTCCCCCGGCTGAGCAGGGTCGCCTTCCAGAGTCTGCTTCCTCAGGCTCTCCACCAGCAGCGTGACCACAGCATGGTGGCAGGGGACGAGGGGCCAGACGGGGGAGTGGGGCGGGGAGGAGACGGGGAGAGGAGGAAGGGGAGAGAACGGGGAGGAGAGGGAAGGAGGAAGAGGAGGAGGAAGGCGGGGAGAGCCACGTCCGTTCGTGTGTCTGTCCGTCCGCCGCAGGGGGGGCTGATGGCTGAGACTCCTCCTCCACACCACCTCAGGGCCAGGTAGCCCCGCCCACTCTCACAAAGACATCATCAGTCAGCTGTTGCCCACGGCAACGCACCTGGAGAGGAGGGAGATGCACCTCTGAGTGTTGAAGAGTTACACATGTTCATTAAAACAGTCCAACAGGGCTGGAAAATTCCAGGAATATTCAAGGTGGAAACTTTATTTAATATATTAACTTTAATATATGGGAATAATAATAGAAGGGTTTACAACATCTAACACACTAATACTAGTGTATAAGAGTTCACTCAATAAATTGTATTGAACTTTCATTGAACAACAAACCTTCCCTATGACCCCCCCCCTACAAAAGAAGCTAGTAAAGAGCACTAATGCGATACCGTGTACAGATAAATATCTACGCAGTTTTAACACCCTGAAGACGAAACCCTTTATTCATGAACAAAACGTTCTTTTAAAAGGCAAAAATCCATTAACTTGCCAAAAACATACAAGGTGACGTGGTGTTAACTAATGGGGAAAGGTACATTCAAAATTTGAGCCGACAATAAAATTTAAGGTTTAAATTGACAACTAATTAATAAAAGAAATGTTTTACAACAGAATTAATGGAAAAAGATTAATTTAAACTTGCTTCAGGCTACTATCTGCTGGTTAACTGAAATATCAGAGGAAATATAGAATTTATTCAGTCCAGTAATGTGATCAAGACTTAGAGAGCATGTCGTCCATTGGGTAAGACACCGTTCCTTTTGAATGGGATGTTTTAACAATTTAAAAATGATCTGTACATGTGATGGAAAGGTGCGTTACTGAGTGCAGTGCATGGCTACAATTCAATTAAATTTTTTTAATATGTATTTTGTCCCCAAATAAATTCACTATTTAAAAAAAGTCAGAATTTTCTAAATTTCCCAAACTCCCCGAGCTTAACTTCCCTTGGAAGAGGAGCCCTGGTGGAACTGCAGAGCTCAGAGCCAATAGGAAGACAGAAGAGTCCCCAGGTAGGAGGTGTGTCAGTATAACATCCAACATGTTGCTACATTAACGGTAATTTAACAGGATCTTAACCTGATGTCAGGGAAATTAAAGTACCAGAAAGACACAGAGTGAAACGTTCAGGTGTTACTCAGCAGGTAAAACCTTTGTAGCTATCATTAGCATGTAACGTTGCTCTGTTAACAACAAATTTATTTGTAATGAAACAAAGGTTAAATATCTTGTCACCAATGTGATTCTGCGTGCTAAATATTATTTACTCAAATGTTGATTTTAGGATCTCCTGTTTTTGAAGCATTTACATAAAAACTGGCTGTGTTTTTAAAATCCTTGAAACATCAGCAGTAAAACTTTATTTTATTTTATTTCTTCAGTTCAGTTATTTGCTTGTATCAGTATCTGTTGGGAGTCACGTTCTCGTGTTATAATGAACCATTATCATATTCTACAGATGAATTCAATAATGTGAGAAAACAAACAAACAAAAAAAACCCAACAACATCCAAACTCCTTAATCTTGAAATAAAAAACACTGCGGGGGTCGAGGGCGTCTTGTCGCAAAAACGGTGTTGTGCACAATGACGTCACTTTTGGTGCCATACATCACCGCCTCCACCTGGCCGTCACACCTTTGTGCCCAGGCATGAAGACTTGGTCACAAAACGAAAGTTAAGAAATATTCCTCTGCTGGAAAAGTACGTGGCCCCATCTTTGCTGTGTGGTCATCTGATTAAACACTAATTCATTTAGAGTAGATCAGCTAAAATAATGAAGATCACAACTGCAGTTTGACACATGGCTCCTCGTCAAGACGACAGAGCCTAACGATCAGGTAACAAAGCCGGAGCCACATTAAGGCCTCATCGTGTCAGCTGATGTTGTGCTTCAGTCACAGTGAGTCTGGGGGTCCCTCAGGGTCCGGGCCCCACATGTGGACATTTAATAAGCAGACAGGGTCACGTGGAGATTTCTAAAACTGATGTTGTGGTGTATTTGTAGTAAAAACTTATTATACACACGTGAAAATGACCAAAATGATGTCTTCAGGCATCTTATTTTGGTGAACAAACAGTCCAAATCCAGAACATACTCAATTTAAATGATAAAAAACAGAGAAAAGAAGAAAATCTGGACATTTGAGAACCTGCCATCAGAAATATTTGGCATCTGCACTTAAAAATGAATAAATCTATTATTAAAATAGTACATCAGTTCTCCTTCAACTGAACCCTCCGTTAGGCTGAAATAAGTAAAAAGTCCTGTTGAAGATGAACTTGGTTACCTCACAGTTTCTGTTAGTGAGGTCTTATCTCTGGGATTACGGCACGGTTTCTCAAGCTTTGGGTTGGAACCCCACATGGGGTCATTTGTTAGGTAAACTGGGTCATATGTAGGATTTTACAGGTCTGTAACTAACGATTATCAACATTATTAGACTTCTAATTATTTTTTCAATTAATCACTAAATTGACATGTCAAAAAGAAGACAAATTCTAATTTCTCAAAGCCGAAGGCGACGTCTTCATATTTCTTGTTTTGTGCAGACAACAGTCCTAAACCCCAAGAGATTCAACCGACCATCATTTACAGAAGAAAAACTGAAAATCCTGGACTGTTTTAGCTTGAAAAGGGACCGAAGCTATGATCTAAGCAGCCGCCTGTTTAATGTTCTGTAGATGGTTTCATTGATTAATAAACTCATCAGATTGTATTTTGATATATCTGCTATAAGGATGATGGTAAACAGACCCCCCCCTCCAAATCACAGTTTGGGCTCCTGGTACAAATGAGGTCAGGGGCCACAAACAGTTGAGGGCCTAATTGCAGTTAAACCTCCTCATCTTGATGTGAGAGTGCAGTTAAACACGTGTATTGTTGTGGTTAAATCACGGCTGAGTGTTTGGTGAAGCCCGGCGGTCCCCGGGCCGGGCTGAGGCCTGCTGCAGCCCGGGCCGAGGCGCCTCTCCCGGCCCGGGCTGAGGCGCTTCTCCCGGCCCGGGCTGAGGCCTGCTGCAGCCCGGGCTGAGGCGCTTCTCCCGGGCCGGGCTCACCGAGGCCGCCGCTGGCCATCTCCGGCTGCTGCTAGCTTGTGGCTAACGCATCCCATTGTTTTCTATGAGGCAGGCTAGCACCCAGAGGAGCCGCTGACATGATGAAATCTCACATAAACTTGGTGTAGAAAATAAAATAATGGAGACTTGGAGCCCTGCGGCAGCATCACCGCGCGAGCACCTCAACACCACCTGACTGTTATAAATAATATCTCCTTGTTTCTGTCAAGGTCGGCCCGATACATTCAGCCATCTTGCTCGCTGAAACTAAACGGCCGAGTGAGGACTGAGCCTCGGCCTCCGGGCTCCGGGCTCCGGGGAGCTACACGGGGAGCTAACGGGGGGCTAACGGGCCGCGGGGCCGCATCGAGCGGCAGCAGCCAGCTCACTCACCGGCCCTGCGATAGCTCGTTAGCCGCGTTAGCTCGTTAGCCAGCGCGGTGAATCCGGTCCCGGTAAATCTCCGCCGGGACGTCCCGGTAAATCTCCACCGGGACGTCCCGCCTGTCGTCGCTCCTGCAGCCTTCTGCGGAGAGGGCTTCTCTAAGGAAGCACCTGAACGCCTCACAGGCTGGTTCCCCCTGAACCGGCGGCGGCTGTCGGTGAGAGTCCCGGTGAGGCTGTTCCGTCTGTCCGGCCTGTGAGCTGCGGGAGCAGCGCGTGAGCAGGAAAACACTGCGGGATGCTGCGGGATGGACCAGCCCGCACTAGCTAGTTACCGCAGACAGCGAACCACCAAACAGGCGGTCGTTCAGTCGCACACAGCCGGCCGGCACGCTTACCTGGTCGGACGGCAGCTCCGGGGCGCGGGGTGCGGCGGCTCCGGTGCGTGCGGCGGCTCCGGTGCGTGCGGCGGGCGGGCGGACCGCGGCGGTCCTCGGTGTATTGACCCAGTATTATTAAAGAGCAGAACGCGCCTGTCAGCACCAAACCAGCACCACAATGAATTAAAGTCCGGATCTAAGCGCGCAGCGCGGGCACCGCAGGGTCCGGGACGGTCCTGAACCTCGGCTCGGTCACTGTCTGATGTCCTGTAATTATTAAAACATCATAATAAAGAATGTGCGTGCACACGCCCGTGAGCGGCAGCATTCATAAATAACATTTACGGTGCCAGGCGGGGGGGGCGGGGGGGGCGGTGCTACACCTCGGCACCAGCTCCGGCACCTGCCGTCTGTTCCCTCTGCTTTATTTTCATCACATCCGCGTCCCAACTACCAGCTGAGCAACAACATCCAAATCTAACATTAATAGAGATAATTCAGCAGGAGTGAGGATGAGCCGGGAAGCGCTGAGGGATGCTGGGAGTTGTAGTTTAAAGGCTGATGATGACAGCAGCTTGTTTACAGCAGCAGGCCCGCGGTCCGGTGCGCCTGTCGGTCCTTTCTGCTGTTATTATTCAATGATCCAGATGTTTAGGAGCAGGAGCAGCGTGGGATCTCTGCGGTTAAAGGACAAACACACACAAACACGTTATTTTTCAGTCAGCCCGGACTGATGCAGTCAGACTGCAGCAGCACACCGTGTGGACGGAGGAGACACCTCCATCCTCCACACACCAGCCAACTAGAAAAACCTCCCATGATCAGTCCGCTCTTTAACTCCTCATCAGTGGTGGCATGGAGCTGAGTACTGAAATATACATTTGAGTCTTTTCTTCTTGAGCCACTTCCTCCTCCTCTTCCTCCTCCTCTTCCTCCTCCTCTTCCTCCTCCTCATCTCAGAGTGAATATTCTACTTTTTACTCCACCACATTTATCTGACAGCTTTAGTTACTAGTTACAAACTCCTGCAGACACAAAATAAAACACCTTTATATTTAATACGCCTCTAACAGACGTCGGTGTGTGTGTGAGTGTGTGTGTGAGTGTGTGTTTTTCTGAGTGTGTGTGTGTGAGTGTGTGTGTTTCTGAGTGTGTGTGTGTGTGTGAGTGTGTGTGTTTCTGAGTGTGTGTGTTTCTGAGTGTGTGTGTGTGTGTGTGTGAGTGTGTGAGTGTGTGTGTTTCTGAGTGTGTGTGTTTCTGAGTGTGTGTGTGAGTGTGTGTGTTTCTGAGTGTGTGTGTGAGTGTGTGTGTGAGTGTGTGTGTTTCTGAGTGTGTGTGTGTGAGTGTGTGTGTGTGTGTGTGAGTGTGTGAGTGTGTGAGTGTGTGTGTTTCTGAGTGTGTGTTTCTGAGTGTGTGTGTGAGTGTGTGTGTTTCTGAGTGTGTGTTTCTGAGTGTGTGTGTGAGTGTGTGTGTTTCTGAGTGTGTGTGTGTGTGTGTGTGTGTGAGTGTGTGTGTGAGTGTGTGTGTTTCTGAGTGTGTGTGTGTGTGTGTGTGTGTGTGTGAGTGTGTGTGTGAGTGTGTGTTTTTCTGAGTGTGTGTGTGAGTGTGTGTGTGTGTGTGTGAGTGTGTGTGTGTGTGTGTGTGAGTGTGTGTTTTTCTGAGTGTGTGTGTGAGTGTGTGTGTGTGTGTGTGTGTGTGTGTGTGTGTGTGTGAGTGTGTGTTTTTCTGAGTGTGTGTGTGAGTGTGTGTGTGTGTGTGTGAGTGTGTGTGTGTGTGTGTGTGAGTGTGTGTTTTTCTGAGTGTGTGTGTGAGTGTGTGTGTGTGTGTGTGAGTGTGTGTGTGTGTGTGTGAGTGTGTGTTTTTCTGAGTGTGTGTGTGAGTGTGTGTGAGTGTGTGTGTTTCTGAGTGTGTGTTTCTGAGTGTGTGTGTGAGTGTGTGTGTTTCTGAGTGTGTGTGTGTGTGTGTGTGTGTGTGTGTGGGTGTGTGTGTGAGTGTGTGTGTTTCTGAGTGTGTGTGTGTGTGTGTGTGTGTGAGTGTGTGTGTGAGTGTGTGTTTTTCTGAGTGTGTGTGTGAGTGTGTGTGTGTGTGTGAGTGTGTGTGTGTGTGTGTGTGAGTGTGTGTTTTTCTTAGTGTGTGTGTGTGTGTGTGAGTGTGTGTGTGTGTGTGTGTGAGTGTGTGTTTTTCTGAGTGTGTGTGTGAGTGTGTGTGTGTGTGTGTGAGTGTGTGTGTGTGTGTGTGTGTGAGTGTGTGTTTTTCTGAGTGTGTGTGTGAGTGTGTGTGTGAGTGTGTGTGTGTGTGTGTGAGTGTGTGTGTGTGTGTGTGAGTGTGTGTGTGTGTGTGTGAGTGTGTGTTTTTCTGAGTGTGTGTGTGAGTGTGTGTGTGTGTGTGTGAGTGTGTGTGTGAGTGTGTGTGTGAGTGTGTGTTTGTGTGTGTGTGTGTGAGTGTGTACTGACTGTAAGCAGCAGTCAGCAGCAGTGCAGGGATGAAGATGATGAAGGAGACTCTCACTGTGTTTCCGATGAAGCTGTGCAGACTGTTCACCTGCTGGACCGGAGACTGGCAACAAACAAACAAACAACAAACAAAAGCATGCAGGTTTAAAAATCAGGTTTTTAAACTGCTGGATTTGTTTTGATGTAATTAGTTTTACTTAAATTTAAATCAGAAATCAGATCAAACTTCTGAGCTCTTTCTTCTTTGGTTAAAATTACATTTGTCCTAAAGTCCTACAGAGATATAAAATAAAAAATAAAAATACTGTAATCTCTCTTTTATAACCTCATGTTGTTAGTTAAGTCATAACATTTATATTTTCTAGTTAGAATATTAATGCTTTTTCCTCTCAGCGCACATTGATGTTCATTGTTATCTGCACTGTTACAACTATTAACCTGAAGGATCTAACACTACTATCAGTGTAACTGTATCATTATTATTATAAAGACTAGAACAGTAAAGTAGTTGTCTGTTACCTGAACCAGCGCTACCATTGGCTCTGTGCTGTTGTCTCCTGTGACATCACTTCCTCTCTGTGTCACACCTCCTCTGGCGTCACCTGCCACAAAGATGGAAGAATCTCAAAACTAGATGCTGAACATGTAAGGAAAGAGTTTCTACAGAGCTGAACCTGAACGTCATACAGTGAGCGAAGCTTTCTGTTTTCAAGTTCTGCACTGAAGTACACATTCAAGGTACTTGTACTTTCTCCTTCTACTCCACCACTCTCAGAGGAAAAATCGTACTTTTTACTGCACTACATTGATCTGACAGCTTTACCTACTTTACAAATCAATTCAAGTACTGTACTATTTTTTAGTTACTTTATAGCTTCAGATTTTTACACAAAACACATGAAGAGTTTCTAAAACGTGAAGTTTGGTTCTAAATGAAACTCCAACAGTTTGTCCAGCTGACAGCATCAATTATTAATCAGTGAGTGGACTGACAGAACATGAAGCTGAACTCTTGTGATGATGGTTGGACTCATTTTTCCTGTAAAATCATTTCCTGGCTGCAGCTTCTCAGATGTGAAGATTTGCTGCTTTTCCTTTGAATGATTTGAATCCTGTGAATGTGTTTTAATAATGTTGAGCTTTGGACTGTTGTTTGGACACAACAAGCATTGTGAAGGTGTCACTTTGGGCTCTGGCTCATCGTGACGCCATTTCTCACTATTTTCACAAAGCAAACGATCAATGGATCAATGGAGAAAATAATCAGCAGATGGATCCAGAATGAAAATAATCATCAGCTGCAGTCCGATACAAAACAGTTCAAAATGAGCTCCAACAGTAAAATCCTGCTTTTCCATGAATGATGAGGAATAATAATCTAATGATAGAATATATAATAGTACAACAGGCACAGGGGACATTTTACTGTGGAAATACTTAAACTACATTTTATTGATTATACTCAGACTTTTAAGTGCAGATTGTTCGGAAAAAGCAATACTTGATGTTCTGTCTTCTAGTTGTTTGATCGTCTGTGCAACAGGAAATGTTAACCATCAACTCATACAGAAGTTCTGTTACTACACAACCAAATACATTTTAGATTCTGTGGAAGAAGACAGCCGGTTTGAATTTATAACACTTTATTTACATCTTTATTAGTCACATCTTTCAGCTTTGCTCTGATATTCAAGCAGCACAAAATGACAAATTGAGAAACAAAAGTAAAAGAAAACTCACAACACAAAGCGACAGCCTTTATCCTCCATTAATCGAGCTTTCTGTCTTTTAGAAAAAACGTGGAGGTACAGAAAGGAGGAGCTGGAGCCTGATCCAGTCAGACAGACGAGCATGAAGGTGACAGTGGACCAACAACAGCCTGCAGAGAGGCGATAACGTGACACCAAATGGGATTAACAGACAAAGTGACTTCAAGTAATAAAAGTAAAAAATTAGCAGCTTTTCCTTCAGTGCAGGATTATAAAACTAAAACATGATGCAGTTGAGAAGTGCTCCATCTGATGCAGTTTAACATAAATATATAAAGTGCAAACTATAGTACCATGCTCAGGTCAAAGTGTTCAGCTGTCTGACCCCGAGGACGCGTTCGAGAGCAGCCGGCAAATCCCATCACTCCTGAAGGAGAGGAGGGACCCTCCTCCTCCTCCGAGAAGAGATCCTGGAGGGGCGGATGAAACCCGGATCAAGGACCAATCACATCCCTGCTGTCATTATAATAAACCTTCAACTATCTTAAAAAGACAAATGTTCTGGATACTGGAAACCACACACACACACACACACACACACACACACACACACGCGCGCACACACACACAGTCCAGATGATGACGACACATGGAGTTTCCTCATGATAACTGAGGAGTTGAAGACGTTGCCAGACGTCTGGACCAGGTTGGTTTCAGGCCGCTGGAGATCCAGTGAGCATCAGTACGGATTCCACAAGAGCTGCTCAGAAAAAACAGGAACCTGCTGGTCATCAGAGCCGAAATCTGCAAGGAAACCAAACAGTCAGAGATGAACTCTACGTAGAAATGTGGAGAGAAGAAAAATGAACAAGGCGGGGCTGCAAAGTTTAGAAAGTCTGTAAAAAAAAAAAAAAAAAAAAAAAAAAAAAAAGAAAAGTGTCAGATCATTTAAGAATTACCTTTCACTGATAAAACTGCTATTTTACAAGTTCAACAAGTTTTATTTGGAGACTTTTGGGTAAAAACCTCTCAGGAAACTTAAGATCTGCTCAGACTCTCAGGGCTTCAACCTTTTCTGTTCATCTCACACTCGACTTTTATTCTACTGTTTGATTTGTCTTAGTCGATTTTAGCTCATTTTAACTCTTCACATCCTGTTCGTGTGTCTGTATTGTTTGCGTTCCATGTAAAACCCTTCGATTGGCCTCCTTGTTGAAAGCTGCTTTACAACAGAAGAAGATTCTTCCTTCAACCCTAAAATTGTTCAGAGCTCGTGTTCAAAGAGGCTCCAGAGAGAAAGGCTGAGTTGTGATACAGGAGTCTGAGGATCAGGAGCAGAGCTGCAGACTGAAGCGGTGGCTCCAGCTGCTGTATGAACTCCTCCCAACCTTTGACCTCACCGCGGCCGTCATCGGCCTCCAGCAGGAAGCGCAGCCAGTCGGTCGTGTTGTCGTTGGTGGTCAGCTGACTCCTGAAGGAGTAGCTCAAGCCGGGAGGAGAGCGCAGAGGCCTGTGGCTGCTCTCAGCATCCTGCCAGGAAGAAAAGTGTGAGGAAGCGTTTCCTCCAGGTCTTTATGTAAACACTAATTATTAATGAGTGGGGGTGTTACCGGTGACAGCGGGCTGTTCCAGGGTCCGGGCAGCTCCAGCGCCCTCAGAGGAGACACAGAGGAGGCTTTAGAGGCTGCTGGAGTCTCCTTCTCTCTCTGCTTGTCTCCTCCGTCCTCACACAGGTCAGAGGTCATCTTGGCCAGCTGGTTCTGCCTGAAAACACCAGGAGACGCGTAACTAAGAGTTCCATTGTAATGGATAATCAAGAAATCAGATTTATGCATTTATAGCAGTTGGTGATTTAATGAGCACTTAATGAACATCAAGATCGAGTTGTACAAACCATCGTCTATGCTGTCGTATTATTTGAGCACTTTAATCTCATTTTAATATTTTATACAGTTTAAACTCTAATACATCATTTATTATCTTTGTAGGTTCAGATTAATACAAAGTAAATACAGTTATCAAATAAATGTGGAGGAGCAAAACTAAATGGAAATACTCAAGTACTTTACTGGAGCAGATGCACTGGTTACTTTCCACTGGTGCCTCAGGAGTCTGACCAGGTCGTGTCAGAGCTCAAATACTTTGTTACGCTCTGTTAACTCGGCCAGTTCGGAGCTCCTTTCAGCCTGAGGTGGTTTAGTGAATACGGCTCCAGGACATGATGGTAGCAAGTAAGCAATTAGTCTATTAAATCGATCAACAAAAATTTAACCAACGTTTTTGATAATTGTTTAACAATGATTCAAACCCTCTGCTGTCAGTTCCTCCTGCACAAAGACTGTTTCCTATCACAGTAAGTCGTCACCTTGACTCGATGAAAGGTGAGAAAATACTGAAGAACGTCCATCACAACGTGCAATTGTTCCAGTCGAGAAAGAAGTCAGCAGAATAAATACTAAATAAAAGTTATTTGCAGCTCTAGTTCCACCTACAGTTGCTCCACTGGGTCCTGAGTGTCGGTGGCGTCCGGCTGGGCGTCGGCCGGAGGGTCCCACAGGTGCAGTGCTCGCCTCCACAGACGCACCTGCATGTCCCAGGACCGCCGGCTGTACTTCCTGTACTTGTTGGGAGTGGACGGGTGGAGCTTAGGATCCCTCAGGTGCCTTAATTTTAAAGAGCAGAAACAACCAATTATTCTAGGTTCTCTTTTAATAACCCAACTATTTAGACCCATAAAATGTCTCAAACACAAGTTTGGCAAAAAGCTCTGTTCACAGTGGTTTTCTGTCTGTAGGGGAAGGGAGCTAATTTTAATCCATGTGGGCCATTATTCACCCTCCATAATAATTACAGCCATAATCCAGCCGTAAGACCCCAGCACATCAAATGTGCTGTTTAATGTCAGCTACAGGTCATTACTGGTGTTTTACTCAGGTTTCCATTACAGCGACTGAACCAGCAGACAGCAGCTCCTGTCTGCAGTGTCCCCGTGGACAGACAGACAACCATCACTAATCACTGAGAGACTGAAGAAAACAGGAAGATTCCTTGTTCTCTGGTTTCTGGAGCTTTATTCTTGAGGGCCATTAGAGAGAATGACTTCCTCTTCCAGAGGAACACCTAATGATCCAACATGTGGTTCATGTCTGAGAGTTCAGTGTTACCTGAGGAGGAGAAGGCGGCGGCGGCGGCTGCTGCTGCTGCTGCTCTGAGTTTAAATTGTAATCAGTATCAGCTGTGTGTGTTTCCTCACTTGGGGACTTGCTGCAGGTAGTTCTGGTAGCCGCTGGTATTTTTGCCGTATTGGATCTGTTTCTGCCGCCGCTTCAGAACCGCAGTGTTGGTCTCAGTGTTGGCCGGGTCCGGGAGGCGGGGGTAGCAGCGACCGAGAGGGGGTCTGCAGAGACACAGAGGTCAACTACTGTATGAGGTTAGGGGTCAGGGACCAGAGAGGAGCCTCAGGTGAACAGGAACCCTGTGGAGCTTTCGACCACTGGTTTCTCAAGGACACAGACTGCATGTGGCCGTGAGCCAACAGTTCAAACATGGATGTAAACAACGGTTGGATTGTTTAAAATGCTTTTTTAATGCTGGGAGCTCAACCATTTCTATTCCATTCACCTCATTTGTGCCGAAGGTGGACATTTGAAATGTGCCCACTATGTGCTGTAGCCCATTTTAAACAGTGTGAAGGGTGTACTTATTTATGCACCATATGTGTATGTTCCATTTTATAAAGGATGAATTTACTCCCTGAACATATGAGACGTCATCCTGCCATTAATCTCACTGTGACGATCATAATATTCAATGATTCTAATCTTTATAAACTGCGGCTGCCCTGCATCTTTGATATTTGTTAATTAGTTGATGAAGTCATTTGTGTCGAGACTAATTGAGTTTAGGTGTTTGGTTGTCCAGGTGGTTACCTTATTCAAATCTATTTAAAATGTAGGTTTTTTGTTTAGGTGAGCAGCTGTTTTCAGAGTACTGACCTCTTATTGTCCAGATCGTCCGTCCCCACAGCCACGCTGCTGGTGGACACTTTGAGGATACAGCGCTCCAGGATGGACGGCCTGAAGGAGAGGGAGAGAGACAGACAGAGTTTAGGGTGACGGACAACAGGGTCAATAAAGTTTTTATCCCCTTTACTAAGTTTAAGGTTCAATGCTGGTTTTAAAGAAAGTCCGTAAAATATAAAAAGAAGTAAACCTGACATTTTGGGATGTATGCTCCTGCTGTCTCCAGGCTTTATGCTAAGCTAACCAGCTGCTGTCTGTACAGACATGAGTGGCATCAACTGATTATAAAATACGTCCCACAGGGAGCTGAACAGTCTGCAGTATCAGCGTTCAGCCGTCAGACAGAAATGATCCTGGCCATCGAGCAGCGTTCAGCAGGACGTCACGAGTTTCTGACCGACCGCCAATGGAAAGTAAAAGTAGTTGTCAAACCTGCGAGGTTTGTTGCCGGCAGATCTCTCTCGTCCTCGCAGGCTGCCTGCAGCAGGAGGAGACGGGACTGGAGAGACGTTACTGCGAAGAAGACGATGACAAAGACTGAAACAGCACGAATCCATAAGTGTTCAGAGGAGGAGTATCAGGTCGTATAGTTCATAAAAACCTTTAATAAAATCTCTCCTCATGCTCCTGTGTGTTAGCAAACAGCAGCGGCATGTAACCAAAGTACAAGTACCTCAAAACTGTACTTTTCCCACTACAGCTCAGATAAATGTAGTAGAGTAAAAAGTAAAATATTTACCAGCTTTAGCGATTTAGATGATTCAGCTAAATATAAAAATCAATAACCGATTTATTTGTTTTATTATTACAGATTAAAACTACGGGCAGTGTTTAAAGTAAGTTCTTTTGTACTTTTACTTAACATACTTTAAGAGTATTTCTACTCTGTGGTATTAGTACTTTAAGATCTGAGTACTTCTTCCACCACTGTTGATGAATTTTTATTTCTCATTTGCACAGATCAGTCACCTGTCAACCAATCCCTGTGAAGATGTCGTCACCACATGACGTCACGCTTCTCTTCAGAGGAGGAGCTTCAGTGGTGAAATCAGAGCCTGTGTTCGGGGCTGCAGGTGAGTTTCTCACCTGACCAGGCTGTCGTAGACGGAGCTGCAGCCGGGGAGGAGCCACGGCTCGGGGGCGGAGCATCCAGAGGCGGCGGCCAGCAGAGGGTCGGGGAGGCTGTTCCACACGGCCGCCGACCAGCCCTTCACACAAACACACGACCACGGGCTGAAACAGAAGCTGAGCACACCAAACAACATCAACCACACATTTAGAAACATGAAAACCAAACTGGTCCGGATGCTGGGCCTTTGAAAATGTAAAAATCTTTAGAACACAAGTTTAATAAATGAAAAAATATATTTAGTTGAATCAACAATTGTTTTGTCGCACTAATTCACTTAGTTTGATCATGTTTGCAACAACATGCTCAGTGTTGGAAGAAGGATTCAGATCATTTACTGCAGTAAAAGTACAGATTCCACACTGTGAAAGTATTCGGTAAAAGTACTGCATTCACATCCTCACTGCAGTAAAAGTATAAAGTTTAATCAGCTTCATGTAGTTAAAGTAAAGAGTTCCTGTCAGTGTTTTATTATCTCTGATGTTTCTGGATTAATATTCCTGCTGCATTCATGTGTCTGTTGCATTTTACTGCTGTAGATGTTTCAGGTTGAGCTCATTTTAACTCCTTTATATCCTGTTGGCTAGTTTAATCTGCAGCAATGCATCATGGTCTATAAGATCATCACGTGTTTGTAGCGTTGCTGTCCTATGAGAACTTCGTATCTCTAAAAAGTCGACAGAAAAACAGCCTGTTTCCAGTTCTGTGACGATGCTTTTTCCAGCTGATCTCAGAAGGAGAACTCTTCATCCTTCACTTCATCATAAACACGTGTGAATAAAATGTACAACATTTCCCTCTGAGATGCAGTGGAGTCGAAGTTTAAAGCAGCAGAAAATGGATTCAGTAACTTAGTCCCACTGATGAGTTTGTCTCTCTGCACTGCAGACAGGATTTTACTGAGAAAATGAGCCTGACATTGATAAACAGTCAGTCAGAGCTCACCTGCCACTCACTTGTCTGACTTCATCAGCTGATTAAAGAGAGAAATACAGGTGAAGTGTTCGAGAGCATTTAAATGTGGCTTTGTGTTGGAGTCGGTAAACCATCTGAGCAACATCACCCACAGGTCATTTATTTTTGCAACATTTACTGTGAAAAACTATCATATCTAATTAAATTAATAATTGTATTCTCAGGTTTATGAAAAATAAAAGTAAAATAGTTATAAATTATATAATTTATGTTATTTTAATCTGTATTTTATAAAAAAATAAATAATTGTCTCAATGTAGATTCACACAAAAGCTTAACTAAAAATTTCTGTTGCTACTTCATAATCTGTTTTAGCTGGAGCGCTTTTACTGTGAAAAGCAGCTCCAGGAAATATGTACTTCACCATGTCACATTTAATCAATTATTTTACACAAAAACTTTAAATATATGAATTAAGTTTCCTGCATTTATATATTTAAATTAATCTAACAAATAACTGTTTCCTAATGTAGTCTTTTCAGTCACTTGTTAATCGAGATACTTTATAATGCTGTGACAGACAGCTGCGGGTGTTTTCAGCCCTGAGCACTGTCTGCAGGCACAGCCTCCACCAATCAGAGCGGAGCAGTGGACTGGTGGGCCTGAGAGGCGAAACTGGGGGAGACAGAAGTCCTCAGTCACTTTGTGCCGCGTGTGAACGTTAGTTTCTGTGAAGTCGGTGAACTGCAGTAAATCTACATGTTATCAGCTCCTGCTCCTCCTGCTCCTGCTCCTCCTGCTCCTCCTGCTCCTCCTGCTCTGCTCTGCTCGGGTTTAACAGTTCCGCCTGAAAACGTTTTAGAGAATAAATCCAAGTGAACCCTCTAACGTGAGCTGAGTTTGTCCCGGGCCAGGTGACCCGGGTCGCCCCTCTGTGTTATTAAAGGTGTTCCCGGCTGCCGTTACCTGGAGGAGAGCAGCGGGCTCTGAGCTGCCGTTTCCACTCCGCTGCTTGACATGTTTTGCGGTTTCAGTTTGGCGCCTTCGCTTCAGACGGACAGACGCCATTGTTCCGCTTTCACAGCTCTTTAATGAGCCGCACCTGAGGGGGGCGGGGCCTGCCCGACTCACCTGGGCCGCAGCCTGTCAGCGGGCCACTTACTTAGCCTTTCTATTAACGATAGCTTCCTCCAGAGCGTTATATTATTAAATATATTCAGTGGTGCAAAGTGTCTCAACACTTTTACTCACGAACTGCATTTAAGTACAATTATACAGTAGCCTACTTGTATTTTACTAGTATTTACATTTCTGTTACTTTCTACTTCTACTCCAAACATGAGTGAAATGTTTCATATTGTACTGCTTTGACCTACATTTATTTGGTTACTTTACAGATTATTAAAGCAAAATATAGCCTAATCAATTATAAACGATGATGTTTTATCACAGATTAAACCACCAGCTGAACATTAAAGTGATCAACAGATTAATGATCAATAATTAAAATCCAATAATACCAGAAACATTATTCTGCATCAGGAGTACTTTTACTTTTGGTACTCTAAGTTGATTTTGATGCTGATACTTTTGTACTGAACTTTTACTTGTAACAGAGTATTTCTACACTGTGGTATTAGTACTTTTACTGAAGTAAAAGATCAGAGTTGTTGTTGTTGTTGTTGTTCTTCTTCTTCTTCTTCTTCTTCTTCTTCTTCTTCTTCTTCTTCTTCGTGTGTTTCCGTCTTAAACCGATTTTACGACAGCCGTATTCTGTCTCTAAGTAACAAGATGGCGTCTGGCAGTGGGGTGAGTTCCTGATCTCAGCTTGATTTTTGTGTTAAAGATATAAAATGAGTTGAATGTTTGGTGACTCTCTCTTTGTCTCGGTGTGTCTGTTTAACGGAGCAGTTAACGGCTCAGACTGAATCCGTTTAACGTCTTTAAAACCGTTTGAAGCGGCGGTTAGCAGCTAACGGTGGCTAGCCTGATAACAAATAACGTAACAGTTTCCGGTTTTGTTTACAACTTACAAGGTTTTCTTCACGTTATTTCACTGGTTGATAAAAAGGAGTCTGCGTGCAGGTTCGTTTCTGTTTGAAACACAGTCACGCTGCTAAATGTTAGCCTGCTAGTTCCGCTAGCAGCCACAACAATAAGACTTCCGCCCAAATTCCTTCAGAATAAAAGCAGCATTATAACATGAACAGAAACATTTAAGATTAAATACATTATGGCCACCCGTGTGTCGCTACAATACATTAAAGCAGCACAAGAACATGTAACAGAAGAGAAAAAAAGGCAAAGGAAGAAAAACAATATAAAACGCCTTAGAAGAATAAATTTACACTCAATGTGTTTTAGTCGCTATCACAGAACATGCGTATGTAACAGGGCACTTATTATGGAGGTTCTGACTCTTTACCTTCTTCCTCTTCTCTTCTAGTCCAGTAAGAATGACTTCCGTCGGAAGTGGGACAAAGACGAGTATGAAAACCTCGCTCAGAAACGACTGGCTGAGGAGAGAGACAGAGAGAGGAGAGATGGTAAGAAGATGCAAAAATAAATATAAAAAACTCCCCGAGAGGGCCACTTAGGTTCAACAACTCTTAGTTCATCTTGTACACAAAACAAATACAACTTTGTCAGACCAGACATTCCTCAGTGCTGTAACCACTGACTAACAAATTAACTTTCTCCTTTCAGGGAAAACAGCTCCGCCGGTCAAGCGGGACCTCCTGCGTCACCGAGACTACAAGGTGGATCTGGAGTCCAAGCTGGGGAAGACCATCGTCATCACAAAGACCACTCCTCAGGCTGAGATGGGCGGGTAGGAAGAGTCTCAGCTTTTCTCCTTATCAGACCAGAACCACATTTTATTTTCTCTTCATTTGCTGAGTAAAAAATTAAAGTCAAACTTCTCAAAGCAGCGAAAATCAATATTTTTATAATAACAGTGCATGAAACAACAATTATCAGCTGAATCTGCAGCTCCTCAGATACACTGAGCTTCATCGTAACATGAAGCGTTTATGGCTCTCACCGTCAGAGCCTGTTGCCTCGCTCTGATTGGCTGTTTTCTTCTTCTCTTTCAGTTACTACTGTAACGTCTGTGACTGTGTCGTGAAAGACTCCATCAACTTCTTGGATCACATCAACGGAAAGAAACGTGAGTTCATGTCAATGAAGTGACTGTGATGATAAACCAGTTCACTATTGGTGTATAACTGTGTGTGTGTGTGTGTGTGTGTGTGTGTGTGTGTGTGTGAGCAGACCAGAGGAACCTGGGCATGTCGATGCGAGTCGAGCGCTCGTCTCTTGATCAGGTGAAAAAACGATTCGAGGTGAACAAGAAGAAGATGGAGGAGAAGCAGAAGGAGTACGACTTTGAGGAGCGCATGAAGGAGCTGCGGGAGGAGGTGAGGAGGGCGAGGACACGCCCCCTTCGGGACAGGAAGTGGACGCACTGATGCGCTTGACTTTGGGTTTTGTACAGATTAAAGAAACGAGATAAAGTGTGTTTTGTTAGTGAGGCGTAGAGCTGCTGATGATGGAGTACGGACAGTCAGGTTAGCTGTTATTGATTGAGTGATGTCATTAATTATTTTCTACACAATAAATACACTCTCGGCCAATCACAGTGAAGCACAGTAGCTCAACAAATAAACATCTTCGGGGATCAGGATGAAGATGATAGGAATTCTAATTGTATGAAGTTGTTGTGAGAGACGGATTAAAACAGAAAGATGCAAAATAATAATAAAATACAGCCACAATGCATCTGTCGGCTTGTTTGACGAGGATTTAATTTAATCTCATTTAATCTGCCGTACAGGAAGCTGTAAAATATCAGTTAACGTGGATGCTGAAGAACAGACGCTCGGTTTCAGGAACGTTCCCTGTGGAGGTTGAAGCTGCGGCGGAGGTGTAACGTGTGTGTGTGTGTGTGTGTGTGTGTGTGTGTCTCAGGAGGAGAAGGCGAAGGCCTACAAGAAGGAGAAGCAGAAGGAGAGGAAGCGTCGGGCGGAGGAGGACGTGGACTTCGAGGAAGACGATGAAATGGCGGCTGTGATGGGTTTCTCGGGCTTTGGTTCGTCCAAGAAGAGTCACTGACGCTGTGCAGCTCGACTCCGCCGACAGGACCGCCGCGTACCAGGACAGGAAACTGGTTTTAGCTCCGCCCCCCTCAGTCAGCTGGAGTTTTTAAACCAGAACCAGACTCTCAACACGGGAAGGAGGAGTCCTGCTGCAGGCTGCGGCCATTATTAAACAGTCCTGGTTCAGACTTTTACACCTGAAAATATTCATTTTATCACAGCCAGACTCTTATTTCGGTAGTCTCATCCACTCCTGGTATCTGTTCTGATAACTTTTTTAATGTAGCAGCTTCCTGTCAGAGATACAAGTGAAAATGGTGGACATCCTGTAAATGTTTGTTTTAGAAAACGTATCGGGTCAGAGGTGAAGAAGTCACTCTGATGTGTTTAATATAAAGGTTCAGCTGGTTTTCTGTTGGCAGTGAAGCTGAGTGAAAAGTTGTGAGAAACGACAGAAATGATGGACAGAAGGACAAAAATGAGACCAAAAAAACTGCAGGACTTTCCTTTAAGTTGAAAAGAAGTCTGCCTGCGACACGTTTTTCGGTCAGGCAGAGAAAATGTTTGTTTTTTTTCCATTAGAAACAGATTCAGAACACAACCTGTTGGAGCTTTTCATCATCAGGTAAAATATAAGATTCCAAAAACTTATCAAAAATATAATTGTGGTTTGTTTAAAAACTGACTTTGAGTGTCCAATGTTTCCTACAGTGGACGTGAAAAGGGGGAAATTAAAAGTGCTTAGGGTATCAGTTTCTAAATTTTAACTTGTAAAAACTTCATTTTTGACATCATGAAAAAAGAAAAGCTCAAACAGTCGTAGCAGTTTTATTCTCTACATTTCAGAATGTGTCTGTTGTGTCAGGATGCAGTTTGTTGGAGAAATTCAGATTTTAATAAACACTGTTTTTGTTTGTAATTGGCTGTTCTCTGATTTATCAGCTGCTGTTTGTGTCAGTGAACGCATCACCAAAAACATGCTGGTGGAGAGATACATGTTAGCAGGACTGTGTCCCAACAACACTGTTGATGCGTCTGCAGGAAATAATGTAGAAAATAAAGAGCTGGAGGAAGTATTCCGGTCCTTTTACTGCAGTAAAAGTACTGATACGCACTGTAAATACTGTGTAACAGTAAAAGTACTAATACACACTGTGAATACTGTGTTACAGTAAAGTACTAATACACACTGTAAATACTGTGTCACAGTAAAAGTCCTGCAGTGAAACTGTTCCTCAGTAAAAGTCTGTGAGTATAATCAGTCGCATGTAGTTAAAGTATTTCCACAGTAAAATGTCCCTGTGCCTGTTGTACTATTATATATTCTATCATTAGATTATTATTCCTCATCATTCATGGAAAAGCAGGATTTTACTGTTGGAGCTCATTTTGAACTGTTTTGTATCGGACTGCAGCTGATGATTATTTTCATTCTGGATCCATCTGCTGATTATTTCCATAGAAAATAGACATGAATACTTGGTGCAGTGCACTGATGGTGTTTGACAGGAAGTGGGACTGCAGCATCTGAACATATCAGCTCTGTATGTTGTGAAGAAGGTTTCACACAGCAGAGGCTCATGGGAGGGAAGGTAAATATGAAGTGTTAATATTAATAAGTGTGCAGATGGTCGTCTGTGACAGGAAGCTGTGCTGCTTTCTGTGAGACCATCAGTTTCAGGGAGGAAAGCTGAAAGGACAGAGACTGACTGACAAACGCTCTTCTGCTCTGAACATGAACTCTGAACTTTGTGTTGGAGTTTCAGGAGGAAAACTGCCTCCGTCAGACGCTCAGAGGAGTTTCTCAGTTTCTCCATCAGCTTTGTATGAAGACGAGAGGAAAACACTTTGTTCATGTTGGTTTATTCAGGATGGAAACCTTCAGTTTGTTCACACGTCCATCAGTAAAGTCTCTTCAATGACTTCATGCACAATCATCTCCTTATTGATTATGATGCTGATCATTCCACTTCTATAACACCTCACACTTCCTCATTTCTACGTCCATTTGTCAACAACAACAACAACATTTGGCCAAACACAGAAATGTGAATTTAATTAAAGATTTCTTTACAAATTTACAAAGTGGTGAGAACAAAATAAGTACGATAAAGGATGTTTGATCAATACAGATATTGATGAGACATTTAGAGCTCAGAAAAATATCAGTGGAGGTGAACAGAAGTCCTCCTGAGCAGTGACAGCCTCCATGGCTGAACAGACAGGAAGCAGCGCCGCCTAAAGACACTCAAACATTTACCCAGCAACACATGACAAGAGCTCCAAGTCCCGCCCCTCAGGTTTGATTGACAGCTGATCTCTGAGCAGCCGAGACGCCACAACAATCAGCTCTCAGCAACAATGATGGAAACTCAACAATTTAAAGGAAGGAAACACAGAATTTAACCTGCCGTCCCTTAAAGGACTTCTGTCTATTTCAGTTCACACAACTCAGCTGTGAGTCCAGGAAACCAGTAAAGACCAAGTCCAGCATAGAGAGGCTGAGTGAATGTGGTCTGGACTCTGTGGAGGAGAGTCATGGTTTCAGAGACGCTGTAGAAGGACAGAATACCTGCACTGTGATCCAGGTACACTCCGACTCTGGAGGACCGAGGACCTGAGACGGGAGTTTTGATCCTGTTGTGATTAAACTCATAACTGTTTGTGTCACAATATAAAGACCAAGATTTGTCATTGAATCCAAATAAACATTCATCCCCCCCCGCTCTGCTGATATTCTTGTATGCGACTGCTACATAAACTGCCCCCCCCCTCCACTCCACCTCCCAGTAACAACGTCCAGTCAGACTCTCTCTGCTCAGGACCTGAAGACAGCCAGTGAATCTGTCTGAGTGATCAGAATAAGACTGAAGTTTACTCATTAATGTTACTCTCCTGTTCCCCTCAGATAATAACAGCTCTGTGTATGCTGTGTTTGGATCCAGTGTGAGTCCACGTGAATATTGTAAGACCTCAGCTCTGGTCCTGGGCTCTGGTTGTGGACCTGTCAGTGAGATGTTTGTCCATGTGTCCCTCAGGACGTCCTGTAGTTTCTCTCTGAGCTCTGACACAGCAGCTGTCACGTCCTCAAAGAGCCTCAGAGGACGGATCTTGATGCTGGATGAGTCTGCAGCCTCACTGAGTGCTGACAGTGAGGGGTAGTTGTGTAGAAACTGGTTGTGATCCTCTGTGTGTGACAGCTGCTTCAGCTCAGCGTCTTTCCTCTTCAGCTCAGTGATCTCCTGCTGCAGCTTCTCCTGAAGCTCTTTGACTCTCCTCACTTCAGTTTGCTGCTGGGATCTGACCTGCTGCTTCACATCGGAGCTTCTTTTCTCCATGAGACGGATCAGCTGGGTGAAGATCTCCTGGCTGTCCTCCACTGCTTTATCAGCAGAGCGATTGATGGCCTCCACCTCCTGCTGAAGCTCCTTCACATCTTTCTCTCTGTCCTGGATTCTCTGCTGGAGGTTTAGTCGACTCACCTCGAGCTCTCTCTGCCTCTCGGTCCTTTCTGCTGCAGCTGACACTGTGTCGTGGCCTTTATGTTCATCCACAGGGCAGAGATAACAGATACACTGCTGATCAGTACGGCAGAACATCTTCATCACCTCGTCATGACGGGAGCAGATGTTCTCCTGGAGCTTCTTGGAGGGGTCCACCAGCTTGTGTTTTTCAAAGGCAGCTGATTCATAATGAGGCTGGAGGTGTTTCTCACAGTAAGAGACCAGACACACCAGACAGGACTTGAGGGCTTTCAGTTTCCTCCCAGTGCAGAAATCACAGGCCACATCTTCAGGTCCAGCATAGCAGAGATCAGCAGGAGCAGCTTGGAGTCCAGTCTTCTTCAGCTCCTCCAGTACAGCTGCTAACATGGTGTTTTTCAGCAGGACAGGCCTCGGTGTGAAGGTCTGCCTACACTGAGGGCAGCTGTGGATGTTCTTCTCGTCCTCTCCATCCCAGAAGCCTTTAATACAGTTCATGCAGTAGCTGTGTCCACAGGCAGTAGTCACCGGATCCTTCAGGAGATCCAGACAGATCGAACAGGAGAAGGTTTCCCGGTCCAGCTGAACTCCTTTCTGAGCCATTTCACCTTTCAGTGTCAACGACTGTGTGAGTTTCACTTCCTGAGAGCTGAAACTAGTCTGAGCTCTGATCTCAACAACATGTGTCTCTGCAGTGAACGGGGCCTGTCAGCTGCTGCACGTCACCACATGTTGGTTACACCCATCTGCAAACTGGAGATCTGAAGGGAGGGAACCAGGAAATACGCTGACAGACTGGTATCGCTGTGTTAGAGAGCAGGAGGAGGAGGGAGGGCTTATCAAGCTGTGACTCAGTCCAGGAAGAGGAGCAGCGCTGTGAACCTGAACGCTGCTTCCTCCTTTAACATGAAGCCTGTTGGAAAGCTGTAAAATCCTTCTGGCTCCTCACACTTTGCTGAAGGCTCCATGTTTCTCTGACTCTTCCTCTGATTCTGTCCAGTTTCATATTGCAGCAGTAATATGAATCCAGAAACATCAGATATGATAGTAAAACACTGACAGGCAGCAGACTGAGTCCAGACACACACCTGGAGATTATAAAGGATGTTTAAGTGTCTTTGTTTTCAGCTTCAGTCCGTCAACTTGTTTCTATGTGAACATTTCTGCTGAGCTCCAGATGACAGAAGAGTTGTTCACTTAAAACAAGATGTTTCTGAGGGATAATTTCCTGGAAGAGACTGAAGAAATGATTCTTTCTGTGGCTGTCAGCTGATCGACAGGAGGCCCAGAGTCACATGATGCAGGTTTATATGAAAACACTTCAAATTAATATAAAGAGCTGGAGGAAGTATTCAGGTCCTTTACTGTACTAAAAGTACTAATACACACTGTAAATACTCTGTTACAGTAAAAGTACTAATACACACTGTGACTCTAAATAGTTTAAATTAATTAACTATAAATAACTGATTTTATTTTGGTGGACTGAATGTTGCAGCTCTAGTTTGAAGATGAAATATATGAGAAAGTGCCAGACTGTGGAGAACACGACTAAAAAGGGGATTTTTAGTGGAATATTTGGGATGTTTGAGGTTCTTATGGCTCTTGGCCAGTGTTGTGATTGTGAAGGAAGTCGGTGCAGCAGGCAAATCTGATCAACAGGAAGAAGAAGAAGAAGAAGAAGTTTGCTTTCTCTCCTCCAAAACACTTTACTGGTTAATGACCAGGCTGTGAGGCCTGCAGCACAGACAGACTCAACATGAAGTCTGAAACACAGTTTCATCATCTGTCGGCGGGCAGACAAACCCAAACAAACAAGACGAGTTCACCAGGTCGACTTTATTCATTCAATAACACAGAGTCACAGGTCTGACACCAGGATCCACTGTGAAGGGTCAGCCATGTTCAACATGACTTTCAGTGAAAGTTTTTTAAACTTGACATTAACTTTAACTCAGTTACCATGGCAACTTTCACGTCAACCTAGCTGGCAGATTTTCTTCAACAAACCCAAACCAACTTTCTCTGATGTTTCCTCGTTCATACAGTTCATATCACGCCATCAGACCCATCCCAACCCCTCAGATTTATCTGGTGGCCCTCTGGAGGGCCCCGACCCCTAGGTAGGGACCCCTGGACTGAAGCAGCTGCCTGTATATAAAGTAGTTGAGACTGTCTCCACCTGCAGCAGCTCCAACAGGAACATGCTGCTCTAACACTGATGCTTCAGGATCAACAGTCTGATAATGTGACAGAGAACCAGATATCAGTTACTGCACAACCACAACTTTACTGCTGATACTTTAACTACATGAAGCTGAGAATACTTCTGTACTTTACTGCTGATACTTTAACTACATGAAGCTGAGAATACTTCTGTACTTTACTGCTGATACTTTAACTACATGAAGCTGAGAATACTTCTGTACTTTACTGCTGATACTTTAACTACATGAAGCTGAGAATACTTCTGTACTTTACTGCTGATACTTTAACTACAGGAAGTTTGTGTATTTACATGATAACTTTACTTCTTTTTCTTTACTCATTGAAGGTTTTAGGGTTAATAGGAGATTCATGTGAAAATTAGGTTGTGTCAGAGGCACTGTGAAGCTGAACCGACATTTACTGATTTGCATTTTCACGCTCCTGCGGCGCTGTTACCATCAGCAGTGACCACCACTTCTGCATGTGGGGATTTATTTTTGTATCTGCACTCCCAGAATGCACCTCTCCCATGAGACTGCATGTCTGTGAGTCATCAGGATGAAGTCTGGCCTCTAAAATCCACCTGTGAGCTGATTCTGCCTCCTCCGGACCACTGTCTCTGGAGGTTTGTCTGTTTGTGATGAAAGCGTCGAGTCCTGTCGTGTCTGAACGCTCAGACTCAGTTTCATAAGCAGCCGGTCATGTGACATCACACCCAGCATGACAGACAGGAGGAAGAGGGTTTTTCCTCTGACACTCTTAAAAGAGACGATCTAAAATAGCTGTGAGGCAGCAAACCAGGAGCTCAAACAGAAACAAAAATAAAAAAATACGACGTTAGGAATCTTTAAACCTCATAGATGATGCCAATTTAACCCTCTGGTGAAATGACAAGATCAGTCTGTGACAAACAAACTTTAAAGAAGCAGCTTTAAAGAAAGCCCATCATTCCGCTACGTTGCTTTTTTCCCCTGAACCAAACAACGCCGTCATAATGCTGCCCCCGTTTGAATTTTAGATAGCGTTCGGTGTAACGGTGTAACACTAATATAACATCCGTGTCGGCCAGTGAAACAGGCCGTCCTTTATCATCCCTGTTTATTGGCGGTTGATCTGGTCCTCTGCTTGCACTGTATATATATATACTGGAACATTTAATTTTATTCTATTTTATTTTATTTTATTCTATTTTATTCTATTTTATTCTGCTGCATTGTATTGTATTGTATTGTATTCTATTGTTGTACTGTATTTTATTGTATTTAAATATACCGGCTGCTACGATGACCTAATTTCCCTTCGGGGATGAATAAAGTAATCTATCTATCTATCTATCTATCTATCTAAAGAGCTCCCGGATGTCGTTGACGCCTCAATTTGCAGACATTTTTGGTTGCTGTTCTCTTTTCTTTGAGTTAGCTGCTAACAGCTCCACTAGTGGTGGGTCGCACAAATAACATGTCATCGCAACGTCACACGTCCGTCCCGTGCTGCCGGTTCACCCTTTCTACACAGACGTCAGTTAGGCTTTGTTGCTCAGCTGCCGGCTTAATGGCGGAGCAGCAATGGGCCCCCAGTGGCCTTTTATACAGAAGGCAAGTTGGAATAACGGTGCAACATTCCCATGTTGAACAGGCTGTGTGAAAGGGGCTGTAGAGACATTCAGCAGGACAAAGACTGAGGCCGAAAAAAATCGAGCGTCCCTGCGGCAAAAAGTTGAAACGGATAAACTTTTGGAGAAATGTAACCCGACATGACGCTTGGCCAATCACGTAAGCAGGCGATCAGACTGGAAGACGCCCACGGTTAAGGGGAACCTTGTTTACCACGAAGCATTGGAGCATTGGCTGGATACCGCGCAACTGTGAAGGTGGAAGAGAGGCTGATCGCCGTGATGACCTTCCCAGAGCTGTAGAACCACGCCACGAGGGAGGACACCGACATTAGTTGCCGTACAACAATCGCCGTCTCTTCTTCTTCTTCTCTTCTGCTGTTAAATGGCAGTTGGAAAACTGCCTTCAGATGCATTACTGTCACGTTCTGGAGCGGGGGGGGGGGGGGTCACAACATGACGTCACATAAAAAAGGGCCACTAGGTGACACTCCCACACTCTGCCTAAGAATTATCATGCAATCATCAAGTTTTTGGCAGTATTTTCTGGATGGACATCAGAGACAATGATATCCTCTGGAAGTGTTTCATGTCTGTTCACATTTCACTGAGTTTGACTATAATTCACTTCCTGCAACCGTCAGATATCTGTCAGATAAATGTGCAGTAAAAAGTGCAATACCTCGCTCTGAAATGTCAAGTCAAGTCAATTTTATTTGTATAGCGCCAAATCATAACAAAAGTTATCTCAAGACGCTTTCACATAGAGTAGGTCTAGACCATACTCTTTAAAATATTATTTACAGAGACCCAACAGTTCCCATCATGAGCAGCACTTGGCGACAGTGGCGAGGAAAAACTCCCTTTTAACAGGTAGAAACCTCGAGCAGAACCAGGCTCTGGGTGGAGGACATCTGCATCGACCGAGTTGGGTTGAAAGGGGAAGAGAGAGGGGGAGAGGGGAGACAGAACAGGAGGAGAGACAACAAATCAGACTAATAATAATAACAACTGCAGCAGTGAGTGTGGAGCAGGAACATGGGGGCAGTAGACGGCCTGCAGTCACAGATCCAGACTCTACAGCTCCAGAGGCAGAAATACCTGCAGAAAGTGAGAAGGCGAAAAAACACAGAAAGCACAGGAACTACCGGGAAGAAATGGAGTTGGTAACCTGTATTAGTGGGATAGGAATGCGTACAGATAGAGAGGGAGAGGAGGAGAGAGAAGCTCAGTGCATCATGGGAAATCCCCCGGCAGTCTAAGCCTATAACAGCATAACTAAGGGATGGTTCAGGACTCAGCTGAGCCAGCCCTAACTATAGGCTTTATCAAAAAGGAACGTTTTTAGCATACTCTTAAACGAAGAGAGGGTGTCTGCCTCCCGAACCCAAATTGGGAGCTGATTCCACAGAAGAGGAGCTTGATAACTAAAGGCTCTGGCTCCCATTCTACTTTTAGAGACTTTAGGTACCACAAGGAACCCTGCATTCTGTGAGCGTAGTGCTCTAGTGGGGTAATACGGTACTATCAGCTCTTTAAGATATGATGGTGCCTGACCAATAAGAGCTTTGTAAGTGAGGAGGACAACTTTAAATTCTATTCTAGATTTCACAGGGAGCCAGTGCAGAGAAGCTAATATCTGAGAAATATGTTCTCTTTTGCTAGTTCTAAATGTAGTGAATAATAAGTATAAAACAGCAGAAAATGAAAATAAAGTACAAGTACCTCAAAACAGCACAGTACTTGTAAATGTACGTTGTTATTTCCCACCATCGGTCAAACACACAAACATGTTAATGCAGTTTGAGAATCTCCTGATGGAGACGATTGCATTAATCTGACCTGGGTTCAGTGTTGAATGTTGGTGCGACGTGCTGCAGTGATCAGACTGAACTCTGGAACTGATCCAGAGTCAGCGTCTTCTTACTGTCACTGTTGTTTTTATCAGTGCGTCGTGTTTCTCATCAGCCGCCGAGCTGCAGCGAGTGGGTGCAACTGCAGCATCTGTTCCGCTCTGTGGTCAGACGGGGGGAGGAGGAGGATGCTGCCTTCTTCCCCCCCTCTGCACAGTCACTTCCTCTGAGAGAGAGAGAGGGGGGGAGGAAAGAGAGGTAAAGAGATAGAGAGACATTGACACATAGAAAGAGTGGAAGAGGGAGCAAAAGAAAGAAGGAAGCCATTTTGGTTCCTCAGTGGCATGTCTGCCTGCACTTTCTTTCTTCTATCTGGTTTGTTTGCTTGGAAAGACTCTTGGAGAGACAGAAAGTGGTCAGTTGATTTGAGGAAGTAAAACTTTCTGAAGACAGTTGGCAGTCATTTTATTTTCTGCAAGTCTTTATGAGAAGTTTGGTTTTGCATTTTTGCAGGAAGGAGTGGTGAGGAACGAGGCCCGTCTGTCAGTCGAGCGGTGACCGAAGAACGCATCTGAAGAAGAACATCCGGACTGAAACATCTCTAAAAGACCCCCGAGGTTGTGAGGGTGAAAAACTCATCGTCAGAAGGTGGTGTCCTCTCGTTAGAACAGAAGTGTTCGGTTTGACATCAGCTGGACAGACGTGGTGTCTTTGAGAGTCGAGGAGGACGCAGCATGAGTTCGGACCGAGTGCCCTCCCGGTCGGAGGTGATGGGGTGGAGCCCACAGCAGCTGGCAGACTACCTGAAGAGGGTGAGACCTCAGTCCATACTCATTCACTTTTCCCTCCTTTGTTTCTGTCTTCCCCTCTGGCCACAGAGATCATTTCTCTGACACTCCCAACAGTTGAGGCTTTAGCAGTGAACTCAGTCTGTGTGAGTCTTTACAACAAGTTGGTGAACTTTGACAAAAAAATTTGCGCTGTTGACCAATAGGAAGCTGCTTTGACAGAGTTGAGTCCAGGCTGGAGGAAGCTAGTGTAGCTTCTAGCGTAGCTGTGTGTCACCACACAGTTTTGATGCAGTTTGGAAAACTCTCCCTGATGGTGCATTTAAGGCAGGACTGGATAACCAGCAAGTCGCCCTGGGTTCCAGACCTCCAAGGGGCCCCCAAAGGTCCTGGGTTCACTTTGTATAGATCTACTCAAACGTTGGAGGTTAAGAACATATGCTGATGTTCTGATCTCCAGTTTGAATTATTTACACTTTGTTTCTGACAAATCAGTCAGTTTGGTGAACAGCTGTAAATAGTAAATACTACAATACCCATGAGCCTCAGGTGCCCCTGCCATTAAGAACAAGCCAGTCAGAAGTGTGAATCCGAGCAGTTGTGCGGTTGCGGTTTTGTATAACCCAAAATACGATGCCATAGTTACTGAATTCAACCATATTTAACTGAGATTCTGAAAATAAATTAATTTAAGCTGTAAATTTTATGATTAATTTTCTCAACAATAATAATCTTTGCCTTCAGATTGGCATTAATGTAAATAGAGTCCCGAAGTCCTGACACACTGAAGATAATAAGTTTTTATCTTGTAATTTGAAGTTTATTTGTTGTTGTTTTGCCTCGTATCTATGATGAAAACAAATATAAACTCTTGGTACTCCGGACTCACATGTTACAGAATGTGAACCTGTGATTGGATGTTTGTTGCTGAAATGCACCCTGGGAGTCGTAGTTGACCTCTGTCCTTTAGGTTTGATGTCCAAAGGCTTCTTGTACCTTTGACTTTTTAATCAAAGATGCAGATATTTTCTAACACATTTGTTTATCTTTTGTCACATGACTCTATGAGGAAAATGAATCGCACTTTTTACCAAAATAGCTCTAATCACATGGCAACTTTATAGGGCCGATAGAGCTTATTGCTTAATAAAGTTGTGTGTAATCAGATTAAAACAAACAAATAAACCAGGTAGTGTTAGTCTAGCTCAAGAGTCCCGGTTAGTCTCTGGGTCTAATCCGGTGGTGAAGGCTCCAACATGTCAGAGTTTATATTTGTTATACTTGGTTGCTGAACAATGACCAGATATTGATGAGATTTGTTGTCGGAAAATGATATAAAACCTTTTTTTTAATCACGTATTCTCATTATGTTCAAGTTCTGTTTTGCAAGACAGATTTAAGTGCAGAAGAGAGACAGAAAAACAAACATAACCAAACAAATAAAAGCACACACAAACTATACAGACCTCACTAGATCTAAAGTTAGAAGTTTAAAATCTGCCAGTGAGATGAGACATTCAAGTGTTAAAACCCTTGGTAGTTTGTTGCATTTATAGAGGTGTAAAGTAGTAGTGTGCTCTTCTGAGCAGTGGTTTTAATCGTGAGAAGAGATAAAATGATGCCGCTTCTGAAGGAGGCCTTTATAAATATAACTGTGTAGTGTCATATTATACACAGTGATGAGGATGATGTTTATCTCCTGTACTGAAACACAAAGCACAACATTTACTGCATCAGGTTGTTTTAAGGCGGAGCAGCATGTGACTAAAGGAGATCTCCTAATCCAGCACAGACATGAGGGTTTACTGTAAAATCATTTCCCTTAAGACTCAAACTTTATTCTTAAAGAAGAAACTAGTTTTATTTTTAGTTTCTGTGTCAGTTTAATTGTCAGACTGCTGTCCAGCCAAATTCACAGGCATTTATAAGGTATAATAATAATAGAATGAATACTATTCACTGTGTGAAAAACACATTTTGGCAGCATTCAGTAAGATACAAGTTTGAGATTCTGCAGAATGTTAAAGGCAGATTATAACATAACCTCAGTTGAAGTGGAGCTGGATGCAGACAACACTGTGTCATCTGTATAGAAACAAATATTATCACACCTTGTGGTCACTACAGTGGACAGCTATGCAAAAGCAGTTTTCTTGTATAATCATGGGTTTTGATGGTATAGTTCCAGTTCTATAGTAGAAGACCCCTGGAGGTAACATTAAGTAACAACTAAGGAGTAATACAATGTAATACAATTCCATTTATTGGTTTTGTGTTTGGAGGAAATTGTTATTAATCATCTTTCCACTAAATTGGACATCATGCATTGCTGGTTATATTTTAACTACACTACTATCACTTCAACTTAAAAATAAATTAATCTGCAGTAACTTTCTTTCATCAATCAATTTATTTCTGTTCTTAGAATGTAACTTGCAGTTTCTGTAACAAAAACAATATTTTGTGCAGATTAGTTTCATTATGTGTGTATTTTTGTAGAGCCCTTGGGCTCTACAAAAATACTATAGAAAGGCCTACAGGATAGTGAAGTATATACCATCGGATTCAAGTAAGCATGAGGTTAGTGGCAGTGACGATGAATGACAAATAATGCAAACAGATACCATGATGCTACATGCACTCAAAAAAATCAACTACATCTGCATGCAGTGTCTCTTGGTGCTTTGTCAATTTCCATAGAAGATAAGATAATTTTCACATAATATATAGTTTTATTCATTGGTTTGTTACAATACATATTTCTAAAGTTGAACACTCCAATGCATGCTGTCCAATGGCAATGTGTGAACAGATCGTAACATTTCTTACTTCAGCAACTTACTCTGTCATGGCTGTCAGTCTGTGGACTGATTTCTATGTAAAGGACTCTTTTTCTGAGAATGTGACGTAATGCTCGCTCTCTGCAGGAGGTGAAGAGTGGTTGTTGCATTTGAAATGTGGGGAGGTAAAGAGAGAGCGGCTGATGTAGAAAAGGAAACACTGGACAAATATCTGGTTAAACAGCTTTAACTCTTCTTGAAGGAGCTCCTGCCTCCTCCACTCGCTCCAACACTGTTACTGATGTTTTACAGATGAATCTCTCCGGCTGTGACAAAGCTGTGATCAAGAACTCCATCAGCGGCTCCAGATTTGTGGTGAGGAGGACCTGGGGGAGGAGAGGAGGAGGTGGGGAGGAGAGGAGGAGGTGGGGATGGAGAGGAGGAGGTGGGGATGGGGAAGAGGAGGTGGGGATGGAGAAGAAGAGGTGGGGTGGAAAGGAGGAGGTGGGGATGGAGAAGAGGAGGTGTGGAGGAGGTGGGGATGGGGAAGAAGAGGTGGGGTGGAAAGGAGGAGGTGGGGATGGAGAAGAGGAGGTGTGGAGGAGGTGGGGATGGAGAAGAGGAGGTGGGGAGGAGGTGGGGATGGAGAAGAGGAGGTGGAGTGGAGAAGAGGAGGTGGGGTGGAGAGGAGGAGGTGGGGATGGAGAAGAGGAGGTGGGGATGGAGAAGAGGAGGTGGGGAGGAGGTGGGGTGGAGAGGAGGAGGTGGGGATGGAGTCAGGTTATCAGGTTGTCAGATTAATGACGTCTTCACGCTGTTTGCTGTGTCTCTAGAATCTGAGCGACAACGACCTGCAGAAGTTCCCGAAGCTTCACGCTCCGTGAGTCTCTTCACAGACTGAACTCCATCACTTTGTTCCTGATGAAGAACAGTTTGAATAACCTTTATGTGTCTGTCTGCGTCTCCTCAGCTTCATCTCAAAGATCAGCACTGAAATCAGCAAGAAGGAGGAGAGACGAGGCCTGTTCGGTAAAAAGTGCGTTGAGCTTTCTGTATATATATATTTATATATATGTATAAACTCACAGTTGAGTAGCTACAACAGAATGTTATTATAATACATTAAAGATAATATCCTGAGGTGTAAATACAACAGTAAATTTACTATATGAATGTTTTAAAGTGATATTAGAACTGACGTACTTCAACGTAGTATTTTAAAAACAGAGCAGAGATATTGTAGTAATATAACACAGGACCTGAATAATAAAACTGTGTTACTGATGATATTATTCAGTTTCAGGGGAACATATTAATACATTCTTTCTCTCCATCACAGATCAACTCCCAAATATCACGAACCAGGTAGGAACACTTATTGCATTGTGCTGCTGCAGCACCTGCATTGCCCCTCTGGAGCTCAATAACGGATGATGTAAATTCAAGTGTGAATATATAAATATGTATTTGTGAGTATATTCACGCTGCGTTCTTCTCTGCAGACACGGCTGCTGATGTTCAGGGCTGGGGGGAAGACGAGTTTGTACGTTCATCTGTTCTCTTTCTGTTTCTCTTATTTATTATGTATTCTCTTATTCTCTTACTGCTTCACTTTCAAACAAGAAAACTTTCTATTTGTTTGCTGCAGCTGTTACTGGGGTGGTTTGTCAGATGTTGCTGCACGGTTGCCAGGTTGTTGCTAGGTTGTTGCCATGGTGGTTGCTAAGGTGTTATAGGTAGTTGGGCACAGTATTCTGCCCTCTAACTACAGAAGAGGGTTGAAAGGGATGGTTGTGGTTGTATGATCACCACCATCAAAAAGGTTGTGATGACTTCATTTCAGATCTTTTCAGGCTGATTATTTTACCACAGAAATCACCATGAACCCACCTGAAACCTGCAGATCCTGCACTGAATACTCAGAGGAACTGCAGTTTCTACCAGCAACATATTCTCTCAGCTTTCTGAGCCATTTGAACTAGTTTGTTTAAGAAAATTTACTTTACTTTGATTATTATTTACAGTCCAAATCTTATAGGAATCAATGTTTCTGTGTTTGTTTCTATCTGTCCGAGTACTTTTAAATATTAATGTTAAAATCAATGTAATACATTGATATACAATTTAATACATTTACGTTTGTGATTTAAAGGCTTAACCACCAAATCACATGAAATTCAAGTCAAAAAATGAGATGGCAGCTACTGAGATCTGCTAAGCTTTCTATCTTTAAGCTAAACAAGCTACTTTTAGCGGGAGTTTAGCTGTTTTTTCCCCTTCTCGCCTTATTTAATTATGTGGAATAACAAACTGTATAATCAAAATGTCAGTTCATCAGAATGGAGATTTTTACTTTACTTTACTTTACTTTTTTTTTTAACAAGAAGAAGAAAATCAATGACTAAACATATCTTTAGTTTTAGCCAAAAGGCTAACTGCAGCCATCTCACAAACTAACTTTCACTTGATGGCGCCGTCTCACTTCAGCTGTTCATTCGCTGTGTTTCTGGTTTTTAGGACCCTCTTGACTTACTCATGGAAATTACACATTGTATTGATTTATATAATTTAAAAAAAAATCAGATCCAGTTTGTAACTCAGTAGTCATTTTGGATCCTGGCTGCAGTGTTGTGGGCTGGATGTATGAAGGGACCTTTGATCCTCTCTGGTTCTGTTTACCTCTCCGTCTGTCCTGCGCTCCGCCAGGATGATGAAGAGTTTGATGATGACTATGAGAGTCCGTACAGCGGTGACGAGGAGGGCAGCGGGGGAGACTACGAGTCCCCAATTGAGGACGGGGCCAATGATTACGAGCCTCCTCCTTCCGAACCTCCAGAGGACCTGGCTCACAAGTTGTGCCCCACCCTGCCCATCGGGGACAGTGATTACATAGGTGAGTACGGGGGGTCCTAATGAAGACGGGGGGGCACACTGATCAATCAACGCAAACATTTCTCCCCAAAACACCCATTTCTCGTGTAGATAACCACGTGTCCTCGAGAGGCCCGCCGCCTGCTGTGTGCCCCCGCCCCCCAGTCTCCACCCTGTCTGCACCGCCCCCCCGGATGGTGAGTCTGTCCCATCTCATTTTAAACTTTAGTCATGTGTTCACACTCAATTCACCACTTCAGTTCACTAAACCTCAAACTGGCACCTGCAGCCAGGCGAGTCTTCCAGGAGAGACCCCTCCCCGCACTGTGGAAGGCCGTCAGGAAAACGTGAGTAACCAGCTGCTGTAACGTTCAGCAGGTGAGTATGCTCTGGTCACGTGACCCGACTGTGTTCGTCATTGGACATTCTGTTGTTGTGTTCAGTTCCTCCGGGGCCGCCGCAGATCTTTCGCGGCAACAAACCGGGCAGAGGTTCAGGATCCAACCCATCCCCTGTTAGAGGTAACCCTGATTCTCTTTTTAAAGGACAACCATCGCTGCTTTTTTTATGTTTAAGCACTTGAAATCATGTTTACATGTTTTACCAATTTCATTGTCAGTTTTGTTCTTCTTCCCTAAAAAGCACACGATGATAATGTAACAAACAAAAAAATGAAGTGAAATCGATTATGACTGATTAGAGATCTATAGTGAGTCTCATTTAATTAATCTGATAACTGATCTCATAATCATGATGATATTTGTTTTTCTCTTTTTCACATGACCTCGTGGCAACACAGCAGACAGGGTGAGTTTTTCTTTTTAAATATTTATTTAACAACAGTAGACAGGGTGAGTTCACTTGAGTCATACGGACCTCATCAGATAACACAGAGTAGTTATCAGGTGGATCCATGTAAATATGCTGAAAATGATCTGAACCGAAGGATGTTTTTCAGTCATCCTCTTTCAGAAATGAGATGCAGACTAATTACATGAGCAGAAAAGGAAAAATAGAAAGGGACCAAGAACAGAACCTTGAGGAACTCCCCTGTCAGAACACCATGTTCACTGGACACTTCCTTGTAACTTTTAACTTTTGGTCTTCATTATTTTAATTGTATTTTTGTGTTTCTTACAGGCGGGCACACAGCCTTGGAGGTAGGTACACAAACACTCACACACTTACATTTTACTGTGTCACTATTAGAGTGAGACCGATAAATTATTCAGGCCGTTGCAGAGTTTGTTACATGCTATCATAACGGAATGATAAATAACGGGGGACCACAAGGGTCTGTGCTGGTTTACTGTTTACACTCTACATAAACACCATTGTCATTCCGAAATAGTGTTATAATATCCATTTCTACGCGGATGACACTGTCTTGTCTTAATTTAGCCGGAAACTTGAAATAATGTGAAGCTATCCTTTGTGTGTTTGTGTGGGTTTGTGTGTCCAGGCCTCAGGCGGACGTCCCCGATCCTTCCACCTTGTCCAAACCTCCTTTTCTTCCTCCTCCGTCATCGATCAGCAGGAGCAACTCCTCAGCCAGACCTCCTCCAAACAGGTCAGCACTCACAAGTCATTCATCACAACATGTCAAAGTAAATCATTAGACTTCTCAAACATATTTGACTATTCATCCAATCAGTTGATTATATCAAGGTAGTTTAGTTTCATATTCATTATTCATTCATATTTGTTTCCAAGGAGTTCTTATCTTGCAGTGGTGAAATATAACAAAGTACATTTACTCAAGTACGTTACCTAAGGACAAATTCAAATTCGTATTATCTTTTAACACTACATTCTACTTCTACTCCACTACATCTGTCTGACAACTTTTCCTTTATAAACATTTTACATTCAAAACATATGAAGAGTTTATAAAATCTGATGTTTTGTTATAAATTATACTCCCCAACAGTTTCGACAATTATACTGAAATTACTAATCAATTAATCAATTGGTGGACAGACAGAAAATTAATTTTGATGATTGATTGAATCAGTTCCTGGTTGCAGCTTCTCAGATGTAAAGATTTGCTGTTTTTCCTTTGAATGATTTGAATCATGTGAATGTGTTTTTAATAATGTTGAGGTTTGGACTGTTGGTTGGACACAACAAGCAAAACAGTTGTAAGATGATCTAACAGCTATTGAAGTTATTTGATAATAATCATTTTTGTATGTGGTTTGGTTTTACAGGTTTGAAGCAAGGAGAGAGGTATGTTTCTTTTCTGACAGAGTTTTATCATGAGGGTGAATTTGTCTGGAATGAACTCTGATCCTTTTTCTTCTATTCTCTCTTATCAGCAAACTCATGATGAAGGTGAGATTTCCAATTCTGCTTTTTTCCGCCCATTTTATCTCTACACTCTTTTCCATTAAAATGACCAACAAAAGGACATCCCAAAATAGAGTGATTCTTTAAATTTTTCTTCTCTCTTCCAGCTCCTAAACACAACACCTTCCCCTCCCGCAATAAAAGTCTGTCCCCCCGCCCTGGACTCCCCGGGCCCCCCTCACGCCATGGAGACAGGTATGAAAAGAATAATGATTTACATGCATATTGAATCCTGTCAGCACTGGAGTACCACAGGGTTCAGTTTTTGGCCCTGTTCACTTCAAGCATAATTAAAGGTATCCTGTGAAGTCTTCATTGTAAATGAACATGGCATTATGTCTGGTGATATTCCATGTTTTTCTTATTTTCAATAAATCCCATAAAAATTCCAAAACCAACACTGAATGTATCAACTACATACTATCAAAGTATTGTGTGTGCATCAGAGCCCGATATATCTTCTTCCTCTGTGCCGCAGGGCTCCATTGTTGTCTAGAAATGATTAAAAACACATCGATGAACCTCGCTGGGTGAAATGTTCCTTCATCACCATGACAATTAGACTGTTGAAGCTTGTGTCATCTGCAAACGTTACAAGAAAAGCTATGCTGGACACGTTTGCTTAATCTTTTATATAAATGAGGAATAATAGTGGCACGTGAATGGAGCCCTGGTGGACGCCACACTGTAATTGCACTTTGTGATCATGGTAACTGAACATGTTAACTAACTGTTCTCTATGACATTATATTTTTTTAAGCCACCAAAAACAACTGCTGCATTAAGAAAAAACATGTTTCTGCAGTAGATCCAGAAATATGGCAGAAATAAATGAATTATTAAGTGCTGCTGTAATTTCCTCTGTGTTTATGCAATGCCGCCCTTTGCAGTCAGCATGGTGATAGAACACAAACATTGCACTAGGGGTACACTAGTGGTCAAAACCTCCTCAGGGCAAAGTAATGTCAAATATTTCTGGCTTGTATACAGAATAATTGGTTTATTTTGTTTGTTTTTGAGCAGTCTGCCTCCCAGTGTTCCCTCTGCGGGATCTCTGCCTCACAAACTGCAATCTGGTAAGAAGAAAACAATACAAACACAAACATTAGAGGAATAGTTCCACATTTTTGGAAATATTCTCTTTCTTTCTGAGAGTAAATCCCCATTTAGATGGGATTAACATCACAGGTGGAGGTCGTGAATGAGACCTTCCCTTCATCCTCTTTAATTTAACTCACCATTCAGGAATTCATTTCAACTATCAGGTGAAATAACAGCATCTGGTCTGTAACAGACATGGAGACATTCAGCAGGACAAAGACTAAGACCTCCAGAGGAAGTCATTATCTCTGATGTCCCTCCAGAATAAAGCTCCAGAAATCCTTTTTTTTTCTTTCAGTCTTACAGTGATCAGTGATGGTTGTCTGTATGTCCACGGGGACACTGCAGATAGGAGCTGCTGTCTGCTGGTTCAGTCTGTAATGGACACACCTGACTACAGGGAAACAAATAGAGTCAGAAAAAAATAAATCTTAAAAATAGCAGCATAGACTTGTAGCTGACATTACAGCAGCACAATTGATGAGTGTTTACAGGGTATTGCTCTCCTGATGGCTTAAATGTTTTCTGTTGTCATATTGGCTCCCAAACCGGTCTAAATATATTTTCACACAGCTCACAGCTGTGTGGTATTTTTCAATGTCAGTGTTAACATAATAAAACGTAACAACATTACTTTTTTTCGTCAAAATACAGTTCCCTGTTATTTTTATTTTGTCTTTTACATAGGTTAAACCACTATACAGCTCACAGTTGACCTGGGGGATGTGGGGGACTGAGGGGTCAAATTTTACTTTGCAGACTTTGCATTCCAGACAGTCTTGTGCCGGCCCTGTGAAAACACTAGAGGGCGCTCTGTCATCTACTGTACTGATGGTGTGTTTGTGTGTGTGCAGCGCTGGCCGAACAAAGAGGAAGCTTAGTAGCATCGGACAGACAGTCGTTTCGTCCACCCGTCCCCACAACAGCATCCACACAGGTAACAAAACACACACACACACACAGTCTTTGTTTCTTATATATACTCATCAGAATTGAAGCACATTTTCTCCAGCACACCCTGCTTTACTCACCAAAATATGAAGATATGGTTGAAAAAATACAGAATTTGTGGGTTTTTTGTAATTGAATTATTTAGGGAAATTATGAATGCAGGAATTTGACTTGTACTTGAGTACTTCTACACTGTGGTATTGGTACATTTACTTAAGTGAGTTACATAAATCCATCATTGCCTAACAGGCATAAATCAGAAAATGATTCACAGACTCCAAATCGTACAGAATGAAAACCAACAAAGATCATATTACTGTTTTTTCATTGGCTACCAGTTAATTACAGAATCAATGTAAAGAATTTACATAAACATAAACTTTAAAGCTCTTAATGGCTGCAGATTATACTTCTAGATTACTGCGTCCTTATAGATCTGCACACAGTCGGCAGTCGTCAGGCGGGAACCTGTTGGCTGTTCACATGTCAAAGTGTCAGACTCTGAAAACATACTTTTTATCATAAGCCTTTTTTCTAATCTTAATTTGTCTACCTTTGTGTATTTATGTGTTCAAGTTGTTTTATATAACATATATGTTGTATATTTACCTTTTGTTTTCATTTTGTCCTTGGTACTTGCACTTGGTAATCTCTGGTTTTGATAAGTGCATTAAAAAAAAATTCTGTGGATGTTCTTCAGTCTGAACAGCAGGCAGCGCTGTTGTCTTTGTGTTTGCTGGTCTGTTCAACTGTCACAAGTGTTTGTGGCTGTGTGTGTGTGTGTGGGTGTGTATGTGTACGTGTATGTGTGTGTGTGTGTGTGTGTGGGTGTGTGTGTGTGTGCGTGTGGGTGTGTGTGTGTGTGTGGGTGTGTGTGTGTGTGTGTGTGCGTGTGGGTGTGTGTGTGTGTGTGTGGGTGTGGGTGTGTGTGTGTGTGTGTGCGTGCGGGTGTGTGTGTGTGTGTGTGTGTGTGTGGGTGTGTATGCCCTTGTACAACTATCTTTGTGAGAACCAGTTTGAGTTTTAGACCATGGGAGTGAGGACATTTTTGGAAAGTGAGGACATTTTGGCCGGTCCTCACTTTCTGAGACACCTTCAACGGGCTGTTTGAGGGTTAAGACTTGGTTTTAAGGTTCAGGTTAGAATTAAGTTTAGGTTCAGGTTAAGGTAGCGGTTGGGGTCAGGCATTTAGTTTTGATGGTTAAGGTTAGGGTAAGGGGCTAGGGAATGCATTATGTCAATGAATGTCCTCACAAGTATAGCTGTACAAACATGTGTGTGTATGTGTGGGTGTGTGTGTGTGTGTGCGTGTGGGTGTGTGTGGGTGTGTGTGTGTGTGTGTGTGTGGGTGTGTATGTGTATGTGTGTGTGTGTGTGTGTGTGTGTGTGGGTGTGTGTGTGTGTGCGTGTGTGTGTGGGTGTGTATGTGTATGTGTGGGTGTGTGTGTGTGTGTGCGTGTGGGTGTGTGTGTGTGTGTGTGGGTGTGGGTGTGTGTGTGTGCGTGCGGGTGTGTGTGTGTGTGTGTGTGTGTGTGTGTGTGTGTGTGTGTGTGTGTGGGTGTGTATGTGTATGTGTGGGTGTGTGTGTGTGTGTGCGTGTGGGTGTGTGTGTGTGTGTGTGTGTGTGTATGTGCAGGAGCTGGACCCCCGCTGGTATGTGGGTAAAGTGACCCGAGGTCAGGCAGAAGGATGTCTGAAACGAGTCTGCAAGGTAACAAAAACAAACAGTAAAACAAAAGTACAGTACAGTTTATGTATTCCTTTAAAGGTACATTTTTATTTACTTTTTAATGCAGTGGATCTGAATATATTTCATTTGATTACTGTTTTGAGCAAGATCATTTTTGCCTTTTATAATATACAGAAATGAAGGAAATACTCAGATCCCTTAAGTAAAAGTTAAAACACCACGATGTAACAAGTAAAAGTAAAAGTCTTGCATTTAAAATACTTAAGTATCATCAGCAAAATGTACTTAGAACATTAAAAGTAGAAGTATTCATTATTTTAACTGTTGTGTGGTTTCATCTAAAGTCTTCTATATGAGAACGTTTTGTATTCTCATCTCACCCCTAACGTCTGTCTCTGTGTCTGTGTTGAGGACGGGGCCTACCTGGTGAGGGACAGCACCCGGCAGCTGGCCAATCAGCCCTTCACCCTGATGGTCTTCTACCAGGACAAAGTCTACAACATCCAGATCCGACAGCAGGACCAGCAGTTCCTGCTGGGAACCGGACTCAAAGTCCAGGAGGTAAACATGAAACGAGAAGTTATCTACTGAGAGCTGAAGCTGTTGTGTAAAAACTGTATTGACCAAAACCTGCTCTAAAGTAACCTGCAGTACAACAACAGTGGTGACTTAGTGTTGCTTCCATACACTGTGTGGGAGCAGGTCCTGGGTGCTCTCAGACTAACCCGAGCGTCTCTATTCTGGTCTTTACTGGAATAGTTTAGACTCAAGCAACTAAAGCTGACATTGATGACATCACCACCTGGGGCCTGTTAGCTTAGCCTCAGTTAGCTGGACACATTAAAAGGCCAAGCGGTTTTTTAACCATTTTAGTTTTCAGTAGAATCAACGGTTGCCACCGAGAAAAAAGAAGCTGCTCTTCTTCATCTGCCTGAAACTCAGGACACGTGGTGATAGAAAGGACTGTTTGATGGTAAATCACGCGCGCGTGTGTGTGTGTGTGTGTGTGTGCAGCTGTTCCCATCAGTGAGTGGCATCATCGGCCATTACTCCCAGTCTCCACTGCTCCTCATCGACGCCAAAAACCGCAGCTCCAGCCAGCAGAACCAGTGTCTGCTCTCCGACCCGGCCGGATACCACATGACCAGACAGAACTGGTCCTGACCGGATAAACCAGATCAGACCAGATGAGAACTAAACCAGAGGGAAACCCAACAGGCAAAATTAAGATGAATGTCCCCCATAGGCATCTTTAGCAGGTGTGATCAAAATTTGGAAGGTTTTTTTTCTGTGACTATGAGTGAGAAATGTCAGATTTTTTTGCACGTTGCTTCATTTGTTTATTTTTGACCATTTACATTTACAAATCACAGTTTGTAGCTTTGTGTCGGCACTCTGTTCTTGAGTTTGGGAGAATAAACCCGTCAGACCTTTAAAGTGTAACTGCACCCTCAAATTCTGCTCGCTCCCTCCCTCCAGAACATTTTAAAAACCACAACAGGGGAGCTGCGACTGTTGGAGGCGTGGGTTCGATCCACATAGTGTGTGACGCCTGGGGTCAGGGGTCACTGACCACCGCTCTGTGTTAGAATCGACAGCAACATCAGAGCGAACCTGCCGTTACGCCGGCTGATGTTAGCAGCTCGGCTACGAGAGGCTCTCCGATGTGTCGCCGTGTTGTTTGCTGCTGTTAACGTTACTGTTCGTCAGCGCTACGTATCTGCCCACCTCGGATTAGAGGGCCTTGACTTTTTTTCATATAATCTTCATGACGTCGACGGGTCCCGGCCAGTCGACTTTATCTCAGCATCGACCTGCGACGTCCAGGGCTGATTTTAAACTGTAGATGGTGTGTTGAGCTGTTTTAAGCCCATAAAATGCAGATTTTTATAGATTTGGCGTAAAATGTCAACATTAACACCAGCGTTGATGTGTTTCACCACAGTACAGTCATATAATTCAGTTTACAGCTAAAAAAAACATGTTTAAGTGTGCAGTATCTCTAACATTTCTGAGTGGAGAACTTAATAAAATTTCAGTATGACGCTACTTCCAGTAAATAAAGTATATTACACATTCAAACTATGCACATGTTTATAGCCAAAATTCCTGGTCCTGTCTTCAGCTGAGCTCAATAAAACCCAAGTTTTATGATTGTATTTACGCCATTTTGTTTGTTTGTTCGTTTCTTCTTTACTTTGTGCTTTCAGTTTTTTATTCACTGTAAATGTGTCAGACTCAACTGGTTTGTCTCCTCATTAAAACATCATGAAAACATCAGCAGTGCCTGTTGTTCAGTCAGGTAATCACAGAACTTCTGTCATTATTTTTATGTTTTTGTTAAAACAGGCTTCGTGTCATCCGATCAGGAGCAGTTTGATTTATTGATGAGTTGAGTCATTTAGGCTCTCATAATTAAAGGACTTGTTGATGCTGTATTTGGTTATTTAGAGGTTATTAATGTGAGTATCAGCAAATACATTTAAAGTCATCAATCCCCATCTACAAGATTGGCAGTTACAGGTATTTAGTTATATTTTTCCCATGAGCCCCTGTACTGACACTGAGAACAGTGCACCCCCCTCCCCCATATAATCCCAGTCATCAGTCAGTTATAGTTCAGACTGTGTGTTGTTTTGTCTGCATCATCCTCGAAGCCACCGCAGGGCAAAGATTACTGCTGCCACCGCCAACTGTCATCTCGCACACACACACACACACACACACGCACACGCACACACTCACACACACACACACACACACTCACACGCACACACACTCACACGCACACACACTCACACGCACACACACACACACACACACACACACACTCACACGCACACGCACACACACACACACACACACACTCACACGCGCACACACACACACACACACTCGCACACGCACACACACACGCACACACACATTCACACGCACACACACGCACACACACACACTCACATGCACACATGCACACACGCACACACACTCACACACACACACACACACTCACACATGCACGCACACACACACACTCACACACACACACACACACTCACCCACACACTCACACGCGCGCACACAGGTGTTAATCACCTGAAGTTGGCAGCATGAACAGATAAGAAGAAAAAATCTGTTTGTCTGTCTGTTTCAGTCCAGACACACTGAGACTTGTACTGAGGATTTTTGGGTTAAAGGCGAAAGTTTGGGCCTCAGGAGTTCTGTGAACGAAGATCCTCACAAATATAGACGTATGAACACGTCTCCTCCCTGCATCAAAACTGACTGATACAAAGCTGTAAATCTGCTGCAGGCTGCATGTGAAGTGTTCAGATTCTTGAAATACTTTCAGTAAAAGTATGCAGGTATTTAAAAGAAAAGTACGGTCGGTCAAATGACTAGAAAAAGACAGAATGTCAAGTGTTGCTTTTTCCGAACAATCTGCACTTAAAAGTCTGTGAGTATAATCAGTAACATGTAGTTAAAGTATTTCCACAGTAAAATGTCCCCTGTGCCTGTTGTACTATTATATATTCTATCATTAGATTATTATTCCTCATCATTCATGGAAAAGCAGGATTTTACTGTTGGAGCTCATTTTGAACTGTTTTGTATCGGACTGCAGCTGATGATTATTTTCATTCTGGATCCATCTGCTGATTATTTTCTCCATTGATCCATTGATCGTTTGCTTTGTAACAATAGTGAAAATAGTGAGAAATGGCGTCACGATGAGCCAGAGCCCAAAGTGACACCTTCACAATGCTTGTTGTGTCCAACCAACAGTCCAAAGCTCAACATTATTAAAACACATTCACATGATTCAAATCATTCAAAGGAAAAGCAGCAAATCTTCACATCTGAGAAGCTGCAGCCAGGAAATGATTTTACAGGAAAAATGAGTCCAACCATCATCACAAGAGTTCAGCTTCATGTTCTGTCAGTCCACTCACTGATTAATGACTGATGCTGTCAGCTGGACAAACTGTTGGAGTTTCATTTAGAACCAAACTTCACGTTTTAGAAACTCTTCATGTGTAAAAATCTGAATTTGTAAAGGAACTAAAGCTGTCAGATAAATGTGGTGGAGTAGCGCTGCTCTCCAGAGGATGAATCCTTCAGATTTGAATGATCGTTCTTTACTCTTTATTTGGTTTCACAGTGCATTTGGACCAATTTTATTCACCTTATATATGCTACCTTTAGGCAATATTATTAGGAAACACTCCATAAACTTTCACTGCTATGCAGATGATACTTAATTATACTTATCGATGAAGTCAGATGAAACCAATCAGTTAGCCAACCTTCAGGCATTAAGGACATAAAAAACTGGAAAACCTGCAATTTGCTGCTGTTAAACTCAGACAAAACTGAAGTTATTGTTCTTGGCCCCAAACACCAGAGAGACGCATTATCTATAGATATAGTTACTCTAGATGGCATTGCCCTGGCCTCCAGCACCACTGTAAGGAATCTAGGAGTAATCTTTGGTTAGATTACTGTAATTCCTTATTATCGGGCTGCCCCGATAAATCTCTAAAGACTCTCCAGCTGATCCAGAATGCTGCTGCACGTGTACTGACAGGAACCAGCAACAGGGAACATATTTCTCCAATATGAGCTTCTCTGCACTGGCTCCCTGTGAAATCCAGAATAGAATTTAAAATCCTCCTCCTCACTTACAAAGCTCTTATTGGTCAGGCACCATCATATCTTAAAGAGCTGATAGTACCGTATTACCCCACTAGAGCACTACGCTCACAGAATGCAGGGTTACTTGTGGTACCTAAAGTCTCTAAAAGTAGAATGGGAGCCAGAGCCTTCAGTTATCAAGCTCCTCTCCTGTGGAACCAGCTCCCAGTTTGGGTTCTGGAGGCAGACCCCCTCTCTTCGTTTAAGAGTCTGCTAAAAACGTTCCTCTTTGATAAAGCTTATAGTTAGGGCTGGCTCAGGTGAGTCCTGAACCATCCCTTAGTTATGCTGCTATAGGCCTAGACTGCCGGGGGATTTCCCATGATGCACTGAGCTCCTCTCTCCTCTCTTATCCCATTACTGCATGTTACTAACTCCACCTCTTCCTGTAGTTTGGAGCTTTCTCACTTCCTGCAGGTGTTTGTGCCTCTGGAGCTGTAGAGTCTGGATCTGTGACTGCAGCCGTCTACTGCCCCCATGTTCCTGCTCCACACTCACTGCTGCACTGATTATTATTAGTCTGATTATTATGTTGTCTGTCCTCCCCCTCTCTCCCCCTCTCTCCCCCTCTCTCTTCCCCTTTCAACCCAACTGGGTGGAGGCAGATGTCCTCCACCCAGAGCCTGGTTCTGCTCCAGGTTTCTACCTGTTAAAGGGAGTTTTTCCTTCCACTGTCACCAAGTGCTGCTCATGGTGGAACTGTTGGGTCTGTAATAATATTTAAAGAGTCGGTCTGGACCTGCTCTGTCCTGAGAGAACTTCTGTTATGATTTCACACTATACAAATAAAATTGTCTTGACTTGGCATCAGCTTCCACAAAGTGTTCTCTAGTCTCCCCGTTCTTCACAATAAAATGTAAAACAAGCCAAATATAAAGATCAGAAAGTAAGTGAAATAACTCAAATGAAATGAAAACAAAAGGAAAATAAAAACAAAAATAATTAAAACCAGCAAACAGTAACTACAGTAATATCAATGTCTGTCGACTTTTTGAAAGAAAGTCTACTTGACTGTGTCTGAAGCTGGTTTGATGCTTCAGACTATAAAGACAAAATAAAAGCTAAAAACAACTGAATCATTAACGTCTTATTTCTTCTTAAAGCTGCATCTTTAAAAATTCATCATGAATGACAGTATCTGTTCAAAGTGAGACTGAAGCATTTACATGAGAATTTAGGTAATTTAAGTATTACATTTGCCTTTGATTAGGATTTAATTGTTAATGTGAAGACATGCTGACTGGCTGTGTGTGTGTGTGTGTGTGGGGGGGGGGGAGTAGTTTTAAGAACAATAGTTGTGGGCGACACCTCAAACAGCGGCTGATGGTCTGTTTGTCGTCTCTTTTAAAACAGATTCAGTTTCACTTTCTGCTCTGATGAATGTGTTTAAGCTCCTCTGAATCAGCACATTTTAAATAAACATTAAACAGCTGATCTGAGGAGATCTGGTGAGAGGAAAACTTTACTGTTTCAGTAACCTTTTACAATGAGGCTCTTTAGCTTTATTTAAATTACTTTCTTTCAGCCATTTGACTTTATTTTCTTTAGAAATTAAAGCTTCAGTTTCTGCATCATCAACAACAGAAGCCACTAAATCTTCTAAAAAACCCCTTTACAAGTTACCAGTTTTTGTATGCTTTTATTTTAATTTTAACTATCAACAATTACAGGAAATCGGCTTTGATAGGCTGAAAACCTCAACAGGTTAAAAAAATAATTACCTATTGAATTGTATTTTTATAATGTTTTTAGCAAAAATAGGAACAAAATGACACCAAACCAAACCATTTCTTTGTAAAACAAGATGTCCGACACTGACTGGTGGTTCTTGAGATCATAGTAAGATTGTAACTTTGAATAAAAAGTGAAAAACACAATAGAAGATCTCATGGCTTTGTGGAGAGATAAATAAATCTTCACGTATCCACTTACTCCACTTGACCTGCTTAAAAAAGTGACCCAAAATAAAAAGGTTCCTGTTTTTGAGCCCTGTTGATGGCAGTGGTGATCCAGCAGCCGCTCGCAGCTGTTTGTTGGTTATAACTGTAACAACATGCTGTGTCTGTACTGAAGGCTGCCGTCCAACAGGACTTCACACTGTTTAGAATCAGAGACTTTCACCAGACGAGACGATTTAACGTCTGAAACTGTAAAAAGAGGCTCAATCACTCATTTGTCAAGCTGTGTGTGTGTGTGGTGACATACCTCAGCATTAAATCCTCAGGCTCTAATCTGCCTGAGGGGAAGAATTCAACCTACTCTTATTCAAATCAACCCCCACCACACACACACACACACACCTATGCATGTGAGTGAGACAGAGAGACAGAACAATAGCCAATCAGCTTGTCCGTGGGCGGGGCAGCAGAGTATAAGGGTCTCAGGTGAGCGGCAGCAGGTGTACAGAGCAGGACAGGTGCAGCAGGACGACACCAAACACACACACACACACACATTTTTATATAAACACACACACTCACTGAGCTGAGCAGACGAGCCACAGACAGATGTTCATACAGACGTAGAGAGACAACAAAGTGAAGAGAGAAACACAGAAAACAAAGGCAGCGTTTGCAGCATGGCGTCCTTCATCCCGGAGCAGGGTCTGTCCCCCCGCCTGAGTGGACGCTCTCTCCCCCAGCAGGAGCTTCCGTCTCTGGGCCTGGATCCGTCTGACTTCAGCCTGTACAGCCCTCCGGCTCCTCCTGAGCCCAGCCTGTCTGCGACACCGTGGCTCCCACCTTCTGGGATCCACAGCGAGCCATACCTCTGCTTCAACAGCCCAGACCCGGGCCCCGTCTCTGGGGCCACAGGAGCCTCGGCCGGAGGAGCCCCAGGAGGAGTCCTGGGACTCCCAGGACTCCCCCCTGGACTCCCCCCGGTGTTCGGAGGCTTCTTCCCTCATCTCTACAGCCTCCAGAGGCCCCTGCTCCCCGGGTGCCCCTGGTTCTCCATGTCCACCCCGGATGATGTGCTGCGCCTGGTCCGCCCGCCGTACTCTTACTCCGCCCTCATCGCCATGGCAATACAGAGCAGGCCCGAGCAGCGGATGACGCTCAGCCAGATCTACCAGTACGTCTCCGACAACTTCCCCTTCTACAGCCGCAACAAGGCCGGCTGGCAGAACTCCATCCGCCACAACCTGTCGCTCAACGACTGCTTCCAGAAGGTTCCCCGCGATGAGACCGACCCAGGTGAGACAACACACACCTGAGCTTTCAATCCCACTTCCTTCTGTTCACCACACAGCCACTGATTTCAGTCCGATCCTGTAAAAATCCATCTGCACAGTTGAAACTAACTGGTCTTTAGCCTAGCCTTTAGCTTTCATTTTGCTGACATAAGTACTCATCAATAACAGGACATTGGCTTTGATTGGTTTAAAAAAATAATGACCTGCCACAACAGGGTCAAGGCAAATAGTGTTTTATACTGTTTTTATCAAAAATGAACAAACCTGCTCCAAACCAAATGCCATACAATTTAGTTGTAAAACAAAATGTCTGACACTGGTAAAAACCAGCTGGTTCTGGTTGTTCTTGAGGTTATAATTGGATTGTGATTTTGAATAAAACGTGAAATACACAATAGAGGAGCTCGGAGCTTTGAGGAGAGATAAATAAAACTTGGCGTGCTTACAAAAAGAAATGTGTAGAAATGAAGTGTTTTTTAAAGGGAGTTCAGTTAGGAACTGATTTTAAAGCCACATCTCTGCTGTTTGTTTCTGGACATTTAAAGCTCCTGAATTGTGTGTTTTCTTGCATGTTGTAATGGAAAGAAAAGATAAAGAGTTTAACTCCTCCTCCTCCTCCTCCTCCTCCTCCTCCTCCTCCTCCTCCTCCTCCTCTCTGCAGGTAAAGGAAACTACTGGACTGTGGACCCAAACTGTGAGAAAATGTTCGACAACGGAAACTTTCGCCGCAAGAGGAAGAGGAAGATTGATAATGTGACCACTGAAAAGAAAACTCCCTCCTCCTCCTCTTCCTCTGACTCCTCCTCGTCAGAGCACAGCCCCAAAATTCCCAGCATGCACTGCAGTGGCGGCAGCAATGAGTCGCCTGTTCTTTCAGAAACTACCCCCAGCCTCAGCAGTTTCCTGTGTCACCTCCAGGACTCCCTCTTCCTCCCTCCTCCTCTTCCTCCTCCTCCTCCTCAACCTCACGCTGGCTCCCCCTCGCTGTACATGCAGGTACCGGACCACACCTCCCCCTCTTCTCCCCCTCCCACTCTTCCTCAGGGATTCCTCTCCTCGTACTCGCCCTGCGCTGTAGTACCTCAGTGGGACGCCTGCAGCTCTTCACCTCCCCTCTACTCCTCCCCTCCTCCTCCTCCTCTCTTCCCCTCTTCCCAGTCGACTCCTCCACACTTGTCCTCCCTCGCCGACCCTCAGGCCAGCTCGCCGCCGCTCTACATCGACCTGCAGACGGCGTCCTGTCTTCTGCCGGAGCTCCAGGAGGCCCAGCAGCTGCAGCAGCTTCAGGCCCAGTGTGAGTCTCTCTTCTCTGGGGGCTTCGCTGACACTCTGCCCCTCGACTGTCTGGTTCTCCAGCAGTGACACAAACCTGATGGAGGACGTCACGTGTTTACACTGAGAACTGATGTGAATCTGATGTTGACTTCTAAAGTTTGTTAAATCTCTTCAGGTGGATGTTTGAATGAATACAAACCAGCCAGAGCGCACTGAGCGTGTGAATGTTTATTTATCTTTTTTATATGAAAAAGTAAAAAGAGAGGTTAAAAAAAGGGGGTGAATGTTTTTTAAAGTGTAAATATGAGTTGAATGTTTGTGTCTGGAATAAAAAAATTAAACTGATGTTGTTTTAGTTTATTTATTTTAACAAAACACGAGGAAGTAGAAGGCATTTAAAAAGTTGACTGTGACATTAAAAACCTAATAAATGGGATTAACAGGAAATCTGACTAAAGAAGAATTCAAAATCAGATTTAATCAAAGAAGGAAAAAAAATAGATAAGGAAACTTTAAAGGATTAAATTATCAGAACATACTAAAAAAAGAAAAGAAACTATAGAAAAGAATAATGTGTTGTAGTCAAAGTAACCGTTATCTTGAGAAGGACTGAAACAGAAGGACTGAAACATGTGATGTTTATGTTTCAATTAACTAAAATTAAACTGTGATACTAACAACACAAGAGTGGTTGATATTTTCAGTTTGATTCCTGATGAGATGTTAGATATTACAATCAGTTTCACAGGGTTTATTAAAGCTCACATCAGCGTCAGAAACACAGTAGAGGACAGTAAAGAATCAGTAGAGGACAGTAAAGAAACAGTAGAGGACAGTGAGAAATGACCTGTAAATAGTCTGGGGACATCTTTTGTTGAGATTATTGGGTGACAGTCCAGTCAGGTTCAGGTGCGTTGAAGTTATTCACCAGAGCCGAGCGGGGCGGTGGTGATCTGTGCCGTTAACTGGCTGCGTCGTCTCGTTCTCGGGAGTTTCAACTCCACAGATGAACTGACTCTACGTTAAGAAAAGCATCTTATCTCCTCTCCTTAAAACGTTTCCCTCGTTCCCACGGACAGCCGGCGAGGAATGATGACATCAGCACCTTTAAACACACAAACAAACAGTCACGCTGAGCTTCCAGAATCTGCTGAGTCATGTGATCTGTGTTCTGTCTGTTTGACTTTGTTTGAGTGACTCAGCAGTTTCCTACAGTGCAGAGATGATGAAGCAGATTGCAGCTCAGAGAGTTTCAGTCAGCAGATCCCACAGCGTGCCGGACAGGCAGCGCTCAGATTTCCCACAGACAGTGAAGTGACGGCAGGTAACTGATCTGTGGGAAAGAAGCTGCAAGGTTCAACTTCACCTGATCTCAGGTCAGCTCACACACACACTGATGCAAACCTCTGCAAGGAACAATCATTTTATTATTGATTAAGATGCTGATTGTTTCTCATTACTCATCAATCATTCGTTTAATCTGTAAAATATCAGAAAGTGGCGACGCTTTCTAATGTATCGGCTGAACAACGAGAGTTTTTCATCAGTAAATAACTTAAATGATTAGAAGATAAAAAATGTTGATGATTACTTTTCTGTCATAAGGTGTATTGATTAAATGTTTCTTCACCATCGGGCATGATAAGCATAAAGACTCTTGTGGTAACTCAAATGTCAAATGAGTTTTTATTTAGGAGAATTTAACACTTTGGACTCAAGATCCACTTACTGGCTTGTTCCGGAGCTTTCGACCATCACGTCGTCTTCATCAGCAGATGGTGAGTGGCCCTTGAGTGGAGTTTGTTGTGTTGTTTTTCAAGTAAAAGTATCATCAGCTAAATATATATTTTAAATAAATTCATGCAGGATGGATCTTTCTGTTTATACAGTGGTGGAAAGTACATTTACTCAAGTACTTTACTTTAATATTTTCATTTCACTTTCTACTTCTTCTCCACTACATCAACTAAATCTAATCAATAATAAGTTACAGATGAAACTACCAGCAGGACATAAAGTCATTAAAATGAACTCCATCTTTAAAGTGATCAACACTTTCAGGATCAATCATTAGAATCCAATAATATCAGAAACATTATTCTGCATCATGTGTACTTTTACTTTTGGTGTTTTAAGTTTATTTTGATGCTGATACTTTTGTACTTTTGGAATCTCAGGCTGAAGACTTGGTTTAAGGTGAGGGTCGGTCTCCAGGGGATGGAGAAAGTCAGTGTAATGTCCTGAAAGTGATGGACACACGACTGTGTGTGTGTGTGAGTGTGTGTGTGTGTGTGTGTCCATGCTGCGTGTTTAGTCATCACGTCATCCATTGATGTGTATGTGACAGTAAACAGACGGCACACTCTGCCTGACTGATACTATCAGCTGATCAATAGTGCTGAAAGACGTCTGACAGGGTCCAGCTGTTTACACTCAACAGGAGTGTGTGTGTGTGTGTGTGTGCGCTACTTTTATTTAAACTTGTCTTTTAATTTCTCCTCTGTGAGGAAATTCCATTTGCTTGAACCAGAAACTAATAAAGTTTAGTTCAAAATCCGAGCAGAGTAGAACAGAGACGACCTTTGACCCTTAATGATCCCTGTATGTGTGTGTAAACTTGTACATCTATCTTTGTGGGAACCAGTTTGAGTTTTAGACCATGAGAGCGAGGACATGTTTGTAAAGTGAGGACATGTTGGGGGGGGGGGGGGGGGGGGGTAATTATGTTAATGGATGTTCTCACAGGTATAGAAGTACAAACGTGTGTGTGTGTCATTAATGATATGATTGAGGTCCACAGCAGAGTAAGTGTGCCGTTTGTTTACACTCCAGACGTCCTCAGACAGCTCCGCCCTCAGTACACACACACACACACAATCACACACACACACACACACACACACACACACTCTGTCTCGGCATCAGTCGTATCAGGATCTGATAGTTTTCATCAAACTGTTTATGACACAACATGAGGAGGAGGGCTGAAAGTGTGCCGTCTGTTTACTGCAGCAAGACTCATCAATGGGGAGTGTGGTGGCAAAAAACACACACACACATATGCACACACGCACACACACACATACACGCACACGCACACACACGCACATACGCACGCACACACACACACACACACACGCACACACAAACCACAGCATTTGAATGTCAGACTGGGTGGTCAGAAAACTCAAAGTTTGCTTCACTTCAGACAGATTGACTGCAGGGCAGCTGATGATTCACAGCCGTGTGTTAAAGGCACAAGTTCTAATTCATCTAATTTTAAATCCATTTGTCTTATTGAGACAAAACTTAAACATAACTTGAATTCAAAGATTTAATTGAGATCTGTACGTTTAGTTAAACAAGCAAACACTGAGATACTATCACATTAAAACAGCAGTGGAGGAAGTATTCAGGTCCTTTACTGCAGTAAAAGTACTAGTGCACACTGTAAATACTGTGTCACAGTAAAAGTACTAATACACACTGTAAATACTGTGTCACAGTAAAAGTACTAATACACACTGTAAATACTGTGTCACAGTAAAAGTACTAATACACACTGTAAATACTGTGTCACAGTAAAAGTACTAATACACACTGTAAATACTGTGTCACAGTAAAAGTCCTGCAGTGAAACTGTTCCTCAGTAAAAGTCTGTGAGTATAATCAGTAACATGTAGTGAAAGTATTTCCACAGTAAAATGTCCCTGTGCCTGTTGTACTATTATATATTCTATCATTAGATTATTATTCCTCATCATTCATGGAAAAGCAGGATTTTCCTGTTGGAGCTCCACAGAGCTGCAGAGACGGAGACAGTATCTGCTGTTTGTTCATTCGAGCGACTCCTGTCATTTAAGGGGTCATGTGATCTGTTTTTAACGTGAAAATATTGTTTAAGCAGCCTTATTGCTTGCAGACCTGACATTTTCACAAGTCAGTAATTTATTTTTTTATTTAAGCACAACGGAGGCTTCAAATACCTCCGATAACTTTTTCCATTTAGAATCACATTAAACACATTTTATCACGGTCGTCTTATTTAGTACAGAGTTGATCAAGAGCTTGTTGTCCAGCTGTAGCAGGGCACCACAGGACAGTTTATTATTATTTTTACCATGGTTACCACCATAACTGCCATAACGTATGATTACAGCTACCTGTGTGTGTGTGTGTGTGTGTGTGTGTGTGTGTTGCAGTGGTCCTGTCTCAGCATGTCTCCAACCTGTCGGGCCGCCACTATAAGAACCTTTTTTAACTGCATCGAGTTTCCCTCAAACTCAAAACAACAGAACAGTTTCTGTGGCTTTAAACACCTCACGAGAAAATAAAAGACGGTTTCTGACAGTTCACTAATAATAAATAACAATAAATGTGTCGGCTGCGGCTGAACACTGATCTACATGGACTCTTTTCTGCTTTTTAAAATGTTTTTGTTGAATCTTTTATTTTCTGTCCAGCTGAGTAGATTTACCCCAGAACCCGCAGTGACCTACTGTTCTAACCTGTTGGATGCTAAAATACTAACACCAACATATCGGCCTGTTTGGGAACCAATGGTCATCAAAGCTGCTGTTGTGATGTCAGCTTCTCTTTCAGACCTGTGTGTCTCACCTGTATCAGTGTCCCTGTAGTCAGGTGTCTCCATCACAGACTGAACCAGCAGACAGCAGCTCCTGTATCAGTGTCCCCGTGGACGGACAGACAACCATCACTGATCACTGAGAGACTGAAGGTAAACTTAGAAACAGGAAGATTCTTTGTTCTCTGGTTTCTGAGCTGGTTTTTGGAGCTTTATTCTGGAGGGACATCAGGGAAAATGACTTCCTGTGGAAGAGGAAGTCACCCTGAAGGATCCAACATGTGGGCGACCATGCTCAGGATGTGGAGCAGTCATCTAATATTCAGAAGGTTGCTGGTTCGATCCCTAGCTCCTCCAGAGAGTGCTGAAATGTCCTTGAGCAAGACACTGAACCCTAACCGCTCCTGATGAGGTTGCATGGCCCTCAGTGTGTGGATGTTGCTGTGTACTGTAAAGAGTTTTAAGTGGCCAGTAGACTATAGAAATTCTGTCCATTTACCAAGTGTTTCATGTGTGTCACTTCACATTTAAATGAGTCAGGAGGTGAAGGAGGATCGCAGGATCTTTACCTCCTCCAGCTCTCCGGCGCTCCCCTGAGGAGGCTCTGTCTTCTCTTTACTCTCTGTCCTGCTGAACGTCTCCATGTCTGCCACAGACCAGATCCTGTCACAGGCGAGATGCTTGAACAGTCGTCCTGAACGATGAGTTCAATTAAAAAGGATCTCAGTGAAGGTTTAACTTCCTTCACTGGACCTGCATCAGATGATTACTTTGCCAAATTTCCAAATTTAGAGCAAGCTTTGGTTACCAGATCTATTTCATAACTGCAACTTCAGAAAACATTATTATTATTTTGTTGATTTTTCTCTTTGCAGTTTATTTTTTTCTCTCAAGACTGCACGTTATCAAATTGGTGGATGTGTCTCCTTAAGCTGCAGTGCGTTGAGCTCTCAGGGCCGCTGTCATTTTATAATAAGAGCAGCAACCAAATCATGTGGTACAAACGGCCTGTAAGTGTCTCTGCACAGCAGCAGTACAGTTACAGGATGTAGTCCAGCTGCAGCTCTGACAGGATGATTAGACGTCTGTGGTGACTTTGAGTCACTCGGACACTTGAAGCAGATCCGACCTGCGGTGGTGGAAAGAACCAGCCAGACATCAGACTAAATCACAGATGCGTATCAGTCTGGAAGCTCTCAGTTCATTTTCGATCTCCAAGGGGCGTTATCGACAGGCGGAGACAACCAATCAGAGCGATGAAACACCATCCTGTCCAACGGTACATCCTGTCAGAAGTTCGGCAAACACATATTTCTTAGCAACATAAAGTTCAAGTTCAGTTGTTTGTTCTGCTTTTAGAGAAAATGTAGTTAATTCCAGTCCGTTTAATACTGCCACTGTAACTGGCCAGGGAACACGGCAGCCATCTTGGATATTTACAAAGATACCTGAGCGGAGCTTGTCTCTGTCAGTCATCGTATTAAACTCACCTCGTACTAGATAAACGCTTGTGATTGGTTCGCCCGACACAACGGCGCTGCCAGTACCGAGGAAATCAGTCTGAATGTGAGAGGGGCCAGACGTATCGGCCACAGCAAATTAAACCAGAAATATCAGATATGTTATTCTGCAGAATGAGTACTTTTACTTTTGGTGCTTTAAGTTTATTTTGATGCTGATACTTTGCACGACTTTTACTTGTATCAGAGTGTTAAATTATAACTCAATGAATACTTATTCTACCACTGCTTTGCAGGAAGTGTTATAAATAGACCAACACATATTGAAAGTAAATGGATCAAAAATGGGAGAAATCGTAGTAAACGTCTGATGTTTTATACTGGCTTTTAGGAGTCATTTATTTCCCGCGTCCATAACGTGAATGTAATCTTGTGAATGAGTGTTGCTCAAGGGCACGTCAGCAGACCAGACAGAGCTGCTGGCAGGGAGCTGCTGTGTGTGGTCGACCTGCTAACCGCCAGGCTGACGGCTGGCTGCCTCACATTTGCATAACGTCACACACACACACACACACACACACACACACACACACACACACACACACACACACACACACACACACACACACACGTGTGTTGAGGCCTGCAGCAGAAAACACAGCTGAGACAGAAAAGACTATTAAACTTTAAAACAAGCGGAAAATAAAGAGCTAAAAGGAGATTATTTCACCTGCATCCAATATAAATCAGCTTGTTTCAAGGATCTTCTAGACTCGTATTACTGCTCAGTGATAAAACCTTTAAACCAAAGAAATTTCATCTCAATTGTCTAGTTTACAAATACAAGAGTGTAAAGGCGGGATGACTGTTGGATATTTTTATGGCGTAGATGTTTTGGAGGTGAGCTGGGGGTCGACTCGTCATGCTGGTATCTTGACAGCTCTAATGAAGACGGCCCGTATGTTTCCCGTCGAGTCCGTTAAAGTGAAACCACATCTGATCCAGTTTAACCCCCAACAATCACGCCCCTCATCAGAGACGTCTTTGCTTGTCCTCTCAGGTGAGACCATCAGGGCTGCTTACCTGTTTGAGTAGTTTGATGGCTCAGATGAGGCACACAGAAACTCACCTGTTAATGAGGTTAAATAAATAAAACTCAGATTGTGTTGAGTTCATCCTGCAGAGCCTTCATAGAGACACACCAGTTAAACCCCTGAAAACACCACAAGGACTCCTAAAACCTCTTCAAGGACCCCTGGAGCCTCTTGCATGACCCCTCATACCAACTCAAGGACATCTCAACTCCCTGAAACCCTCCACCGGACTGCCAGAACCACCCCAAAAGATGCTGTAGAACCTCGTCAACCCTTGGAACCTCTTGATTGAGCCCTGATGCCTCCTTATGGAAGTCTAAGCTCCACGAAAAGTATGAAATCAAGAAACACTGAAAAATGAGTACCCTGAGCACACAAAGAACCCCACAAAATGATTCAAAATCTCCTGAAACCTCCTCCTTGACTTCCTCTCCTGGATCTTTCCTGCACTTTTTACCCTCTGTTTGTCCGTCTGTCTGTCTGTTTGTCAGTACTGGAAAGTTTCTGTTGCCTCGGGCTCAGTGTTGACAGGAGTTTATGAACATCACACCGGAGAAAGATTAATACGACGAGTCTGAACAGGACAGACAGAGGAGGAGGAATCTACGATCAGTGGAAACCTGTTAGAAAAACCTCCTCCTTCCTCTTTTTATGTCCTTGGGCTTAAGGGTTCCTGCTCAACATTTCACTACACCTGCTCTGACAGATAAACACACTTTTATCTGTGTGTTGCAGACGTTTACTCATCCAATCACATGTCGATCAGGTATCAAGTATCAAGTATTTAGTATCAAGTTCTCAACTTCCCCCTGAACTTCTTCAGAGACCCCTGAAACCTCCTCAAAGACCACATGAACTACAGAAACAAACCACAAACCCCAGTGGTGTGCCCAGACTCTCATAAGGCCAAGAGCCAAACAGAAAAAGGGGCCCCGTCTCCCACCCACCGAGTCCCAGTTTAGTGACACACCTGGGCCCTCCAGAGGGGTATCTGTGGGCAAAACATGGCAAAAACACTTTGAATTTAAATAAAAGTGGTAATACTACAATAAAAATACTCAGTTTAAAGTAAATGTTCTGCATTTAAAAGTTTTGCAATGTTAGTCCAGAAGTATTATCTTCAAAATATAAGTACCAAAGTAAAAGTACTCATCATGCAGAGTTGCTATGTAAAATCCTTCAGTAAAAAGTACTTACATTTTTGTACCTTATTTATGGAGTGGTGTTCTTAAGTAAAAGTAGCCATACACAGTATAAAAAACTCCTTAAAGTCCTGCATTCAAAATGTTGCTGAAGTACAAAAGTATTAGCAACAAAATGTACCAAAGTATCAAAAGTAAAAGTATTCATAATGTAGAGTGGCTACTGTCAGTGTTTTACCATTATAATATTGGATCATTATTATTGATGTATTAATATGCAACTGGTTCTTTAGTGTTGTAAATGGTCGAGGTGCAGCTAATTTTAAATACTTCATATACTTTAATCTGTAACAATAAATCATATTTTATAAACTGATCAAATCTTTTAATGTAAAAATTAACTATAGCTCTTGAATGAATGTAGAGTAAGTAGAAACAAATCAAAATGTTCTTTTTCAGTTATGATGGCAGGTTTGATTACAGCCAGCAGAAGTATTTTGAGGTTTTTGGACACAGTCAGCTTCAGACAAACTGAGTAAATGTGATGGTAGAAACTTTAAATTTTTATTTAGAGCTGCTGATCAGTGACGGGCTTCTGTCTGTTACTTACAGTTCATCCAGAAAGGATTCACAGCGCTTCATTTTTTCCACATTTTGTTATGTTACAGCCTTATTCCAAAATGGATTCATTTAATTATTTTTCTCAAAATTCTACACACATAATGATAACGTGAAAAACATTTTTAGAATTTTTTGCAAATCTTTTGAAATAAAAAACACAAAAGTTATCATCACATGTACATAAGTATTCACAACCTTTGCCATGACACTCAAAATTGAGCTCAGGTGCATCCTGTTTCCACCGATCATCCTTGAGATGTTTCTGCATCTTGATTGGAGTCCTGTGGTAAATTCAATTGATTGGAACACACCCGTCTATGTAAGGTCCCACAGCTGACAGTGCATGTCAGAGCACAAACTAAACCATGGAGCAGTCTGGCCAAACTGAGGGATCAGGGGAGAAGGACCTGAGTCAGGGAGGTGACCAAGGACCCGATGGTCACTCTGACAGAGAGGAGAACCATCTCTGCAAACTCCCCCAAGCAGGCCTGTACGGTCGAGGCCAGACAGAAGCCACTCAGGCACGTGACAGCCCACATGGAGTTTGCCAGGTGGGCTGAAGGCGAGAAAAGGCACCTGAAGGACTCTCAGACCATGAGAAACAAAACTCTAGTCTGATGAAACAAAGATTGAACTCTTTAGCCTGAATGCCAAGCGTCATGTCTGGAGGAAACCAGGCACCGCTCGTCACCTGGACAACACCATCCCTACAGTGAAGCATGGTGGCGGCAGCATCATGCTGTGGGGATGTTGTTCAGTGGCAGGAACTGTGAGACCAGTCAGGATCGAGGGAAAGATGAATGCAGCAATGTAGAGACATCCTTGATGAAAATCCAATAAATCTCTGGTTCCCAAACCTGTTTTTTCTGACCGTTCAGCTCTTCAGACCCTTTAAAAATTGCCCAGAAGAAACAATTTGAGAAGGAAAACTCAGTTTGTGATTGAACTGCTCATTGAGATCTAACTCTGGTTTGATTTATCCATTTATTTATATTTGAACTCACTTTTAAATGGTTTTAACTTGTGTACTCTGTGTTTTGCATCTATAGGAGGTGGTCTGTGTTAAAGTGATTTGATTGACAGCGAAAACAGATCCAGACTCTCTAACATCAGCTGGACTCTGCTCTGTTCAGACTCCATACGATACTAATTTCTAATAATCAGTTTCTAAACTGATAAAAGCCTTAAAATTGATGAATAAACTGTTTTAAAATTAAGGTAGTTTTAATTGTGTTTCCATGTTCCTGAATTGTATTTATTTATTGTGTTAGCAGCTATAAGAGGATGGTCTCCAGGAGTAGTTTTATTTGTACAGCTTGTAATAACCAATGGGTGCAACACTTTAACCCTCCTATTCATTGGGACATTTATAAACATGTAATAAATGGTTAAACTAATGTAGTTATAAGCAGATGTCAGGACATGTTAACAGTTTATTCATTTTCAGTGTTATAACTTCTATAAGAACCATTTTATAATATTACAACATTCATTTTTCTGTTTTTCCTACTTGAACTAAATAAAGTGCAGATGTTGCTTTGAACCAACAGCAGCAGTTAGAAACTCATTTACTCATTTATAACTGCTGTCCACGTGATTTACTGTCATGCATCAGGACATCATGAAAGTCCAACTAATGTGGTTTTATTCACCAAATGAAATGTTTTGCACTCATAAATTGAAAATCACATTAAGTGACAACTTCTCACAAATGAAATTAACTTCATGAATTCTGTCCAACAATGAATAGAAAAAGAAATATATGAAATCATCATATGTAAATATAGTCCATTTTTCCATTATTACCTTTTATAATTTTTAATGATTGAATGTTCCGGCTGCAGGACAGGTTTGGAGTTGATTAGTTTCTTAAGTCAAGAACTCTTTAAAACCTCCTGATAAAAACTGGAGGAAGAGTTGATGTGAGAAATAAAGAACAGTGAGGAGTCTTTGAGTCTGTGCTGCCACCGTGTGGCTGAAGCAACAACGTCTCCGTATGCAGAAGAATAAGGCGAGAAGGGATTTACTTGATCACAAAGGAACATACGAACGTACCAGGGAGGAATATAAATGCTGAATGAGGTCTATAAGAAATAAAACATAATAAAATTAAATTAAGACCAAAATGCATCAAACTCAAAACAGATTTATTGTGTAAGGTAGAAAAACAAGATCTGCTCATAACATTTATTTATTTTTCAGTTTGTCATCTTAAAAGCAAGAATTATTTTTTTTTGTTGGAAAAATGTATACTAATTGAAGTGAAAATAGAGAGTGTTTATTATTGATGACCTTGACAGAAGTAGATATTAATTATGCAGTTTTTATCAGCTGCTGATTGCTATGTTCCACCTGTAATCAATGCCTTTCTCTCTCCAGTTTACAGACCTGTAAAATGAATCATTTCCACATATTAGACAGAGTTAGTTCCAGTGTTTCCCATCTGATGCGTCACTTTACTTTAAAATATTTTCATGTTAGCGGTGTCGCTGGTTTATAGCAGACAGACACGTTTACTGTCACACTAATATTCAACTATTAATCTGAATCTGATCCGGGTGTAAACAGCAGATTCTGAATCAAACATTCTCCCATCCAAACGTGTGTGTGATGTGCTGATGTTCTCCAGGTTATGGACATGTATACAGCACATTCAGAATCTGCGTCTCAGTCAGCTCTGTACGTCGGAAACAAACCAACCAGCCGACAGTTTTCCAGGCTGGAGGAGAGATGCTGCCCAAAAGAAAAGCCACGTTCCTTTTGTTTTCCTCTGGACTGCTCCTCTTTGAACTGGAAGGTGAGGAGCAGCGGTTTGACATTCTCAGATATAAAAGAGGCAAAAAGACGCTTCAGACACCATCAAATCATTTCATATTTCTTTTAATAAAAAAGTCACCAAAGTTGGAATTCGCAAATTCTAACAAATATTTAAAGGAAACTTCAGCTGATCTGCAGTCGCTTTGATATAAATGAAAACGAAACATTTAACAGCAGAAACACAAAAATCCTTCAGAGCTCAAAGACAAAAACATTGTTGAGATTCAAGGTTTCTAATAAATCAAATTAAACTTACTGCAAAATGATCAAACTGGTTGTCAGCAGAATTTTGACGTCTTAACAGAAAATAAAAACAGAATCTGCAGTTCAACCGTCCGCTGAGCAGGACAAACGATCAATGAATCTGATCAATCAGTCCGATCACAACAAAACAGAACACAACGCTCCACTGTTTATTTTACTCAAATATTAACATCAATTTCCGTGTTTTGTTGAAAAAAAAAGATGGAAAATGTTTGAAGTTTCATTGATCTGCAGTGACGACAATCTGATCGATCGGGATATTAGATCAGATGGATCATCAGTTCAACAGGAAGTGAAACCCCTGTTTATCTACACGCTTCTCTCTGACTTTATTAAAACCTCGTTCTCCATCTTCTCCTCATGTGGTGCAGGACAGGTTTAGCTTAGCTTAGCACAAAGACTGGAAGCAGGGGGAAACTGCTAGCGTGTTAGCTCCACCTCCATCTCTCATGATGTTTATTGATCAGGTGTAGAAACAGAAATGTGAAAAGGAGACGACGTGGTTTTGTTAGAGCTACTGATGAGCAACAAGAGGATTTCCTAAAATGCCGGACTGCTCCTTTAAAGCGTGTGTATCTCGATGGCGGCAGGGACCCGGAGCCGCTCACTGATTGGCTGATGTCTCAGAGAGGTTTGGGCAGGCAGGACACCTCCTCCACACACTCGTCGTAGGCGTCCTGATACTCGGCGTGAGGTTTGATCAGGATCACGCAGGTCGGCCTCTTGGAGCCCGCAGACGAACCCAGATCCTGAAACCAGACGAGGACACCAAACATCACGCCCGTCCTTCTCCGAGTCACACGACATCATGCACATATCAAACAAACATGGCCGCCGCAGATAAACCTCCATAAAGTCAATAAGTGATTGATTGATTGGTTTGTTACTGTAACTAACTTCCTGCAGGGAGCTAACGTGCTAAGCTACGTGCCTACATCGCCTCACTCACCACTTTGGAGGGGATGTAGGCGTACGGCATGTCTCTGTCCTCGCACATGACCGGCAGGTGGCAGTAGACGTCGATGGGCAGCGTGTCGCCGGCCAGCACCACGATCCTGCAGACAGACGGATCAATAAAGACTCACAACGCTGGGCGGTGAAATCTACGGTATTCACGTTTGTTCACACAATGACGTGTATGAGGTCATTAAGGCACGGACTGGCCCTTTAAAGTGAAAGGTTAAAAACATGGCCGACTCACCCTTTCTCTCCTTTGTTGATGAACTTCTGGACTTCTTTCACTCCTCGGCGGATGTTCTTCACTTTGGCAGCTGGAATGATAGAAAAGACCATGAAGACACCGTTCCAGACTTCCATCCGTTATCTTTCTATATCTGTTCATCCTGATTTCAGCTGCAAACTGTTTTAAATCTGAGGAGGAAACACAACTGACTGACAAACACATGTCACTTCCCGACCACGTGTAGAGACTTGCCCTCAGACAGTGACTAACCAAACCTACACTACAGAGATTATGATGGGATCTACGCCGAATTAATCACAAGAGTCAAGAAATTCATTCAAGATCTCATTTCACGACCTACGACGTCTGAAATGTTTGAAACACGAGGAAGCGTTAATCTTCTATTTATTTTAACTAAAAACTGCAGAAAAGCTGCAGAGATCCGCACCAACGTGAGTTCAACGTTACCATCACTCACGTGTCTGACCTCCGGCCGCAGAGGCTCACGGTTAATTTCCCCTCACCCGAGCAAACACGGAGAGACCACACAGGTCCTCGCGGTGGACATTTACCTGAACCTGTATGCGCCGAATTAATCAGAAGAATCCATCGATTCGTACAAGATCTGGACTGACGACACGCGACAACTTTAAAATACTGAGAGCGTCAGCGGCACAGAAACTGCGCCCGAGCTTCACTTCACCTTTCTTGACGCATTTGTAGAGTTTCTTGCTGAGCTTCTTGGAGGCGAGCGGCTGAGCGACCGGGTTCAGGTTGGCGACCAGCTCCTGGTAGGACTTCTCGGGCCCGTCGGGGGCCGCGGCCTCCTCTCCGTCCGCGGACACCTTCTCCTTCTTCGTCTTCGCCATTTCTGATCGAACTTAATAATCGATACTGGTTCACTTGTTTTCTGATCAGGTTTCTGATCCGCTGACGACACGCACCCTGCGAGGACCCACACGTGTTGGAGTTTCTTCTTCTTCTGTTTGTCTGAACGCAGAACGCGCCCGCAGCGCCCGCAGCAGCGCCCCCCCGCGGCCCGGAGGGCAACCGCAGCCTGACCTTTCAGAATAAAAGACCCGCTGTACATTGATTGATTTCACCTTATCAGAATATTTCGCCGTACATTGTTACACATACATGATAAAATACCAAACAAACATACATTATTGTACATCAGACATTACAAATAAATAGCTGCAGTGTAATAAAGTTAAAAACAGTCTGCTTTACCTTTCATATTCTCTCTTTCATTTACTTACGTTATTCTTCTGTTTCCTATGCTTCTTCTGTTCTTTCTTCTTCTGTTTTCTTTGTTAAAAATGTGTTTTATTGAGTATCAAGGTAAATGATGTACCTAATTAGTGCAGAAAAATCAATCTAGTACAATGTATTGGGACAAACATACAAAACATACAAATTAAATAAATCCAAAAGTATAAAAACACAAACATGTTTGAAAAATATAAAAAAAAATATAGTGTGAAAAAACAAATTAAGAAAAAATAAAGTGAATTAAAACACTTAAAGTGTACAGACACAATGTAAACACTATTAAACTTATTCAGTTTGATCATGTGAACGTCACACTATAGGCAGAGCCCGGTTCTGTTCATGGTGGGAACTGTTGGGTCTCTAAATAATATGTAAACACATAAAATGGACTTGACCTGACTTTTGATTATTGGTATTTGTATTGATGATTGGTGTTAGTGAAGGAGCTTTGATTTGATCTGAATGACGAAGTGTTTGAGCCTGTGGGAGCCGTGATGTCATCCGTGGTGGATGATGTCACCCAGCATGGTGGGGAGTTTCCTCTCCTTCATCTCTCTGGACATCTGACACCAGACGCAGGGCAGACAGAAGGTGGAGCACAAACAGTCGCTGCACAAACTGCCCTGAACACAACAGAGAGAGGCACTCACATCCTGCAGCACAAAGACCAAGACCACACTGGGCAGGTACCCGTCAACATGGACTGTTTGAGATCATGCACATATGTTCACAGGACAAAAGAAGAGTTGTGTCCTCACTTTGATGCCATAGTGATGACGTACGGAGACTCTCATGGACATGCTGACGGGACGGATGCAGCTGCAGGCGTCCAACAGGGGGAGACAGAGACACTGACCGAACTCTTTAGTGATTTTACAGGCGAAGCAGGGACAGCACCACAACGCACAGCAGCCTTCAACACACAGACACACACAACATCACACACAACAACACACAACATCACACACAACAACACACAACATCACACACAACAACACACAACATCACACAACATCACACACAACAACACACAACATCACACAACATCACACACAACAACACACAACATCACACACAACAACACACAACATCACACAGACACACACACAACATCACACATCACACACAACAACACACAACATCACACAACATCACACACAACAACACACAACATCACACACAACAACACACAACATCACACACAACAACACACAACATCACACACAACAACACACAACATCACACACAACATCACACAACATCACACACAACAACACACAACATCACACATCACACACAACAACACACAACATCACACAACATCACACACAACAACACACAACATCACACAACATCACACACAACAACACACAACATCACACACAACAACACACAACATCACACATCACACACAACAACACACAACATCACACACAACAACACACAACATCACACACAACAACACACAACATCACACAGACACACACACAACATCACACACAACAACACACAACATCACACACAACAACACACAACATCACACAGACACACACACACAACATCACACACAACAACACACATCACACAACATCACACACAACATCACACAGACACACACACATCACACACAACAACACACAACATCACACAACATCACACAACATCACACACAACATCACACAGACACACACACATCACACACAACAACACACAGACACACACATCACACACAACAACACACAACATCACACAGACACACACACATCACACACAACAACACACAACATCACACAACATCACACACAACATCACACAGACACACACACATCACACACAACAACACACAACATCACACAACATCACACACAACATCACACAGACACACACACATCACACACAACAACACACAACATCACACAACATCACACAACATCACACACAACATCACACAGACACACACACATCACACACAACAACACACAGACACACACACAACATCACACAGACACACACACAACATCACACAGACACACACACACACACAACATCACACACAACAACACACAGACACACACACAACATCACACACCTCTTGTGTGCTAAAATTGAAGTCCCTGTGTCTGTAGGACTATTTTGCATTTTGTGTTCATCTGGAAGCTTCCAGGTTTATAACAGTTTTCTTTTTGTTTTAGTCCTTCATTGTTAATTCAACCAGGACGTGACATCACAGCTCAGACACCAGTTGTGTTTTTATTCAATTCAACTTTGTAAAAGTAATTCCAGTTTTACCCTCTACAACTGTAGTTTTTGGAAGTTACCCTAGCTTGTGGTGCTACAGGGATTTCCTGTTTACATAGTTGGTTGCTTTTGATTGGACGGCAGATTCACATATAACTAAAGACATTTCTTTTTTAATGCTGATTCACTAAGTCAGTAGTTTGAAACTAGTTCTTAGGAGAACAAAACGATGCCTGGAAACACCTTAAAGATCAGTTTTAAATATTGAACCCTGTCCTGAGAGGCTCTCAGGTGAAAATGGTGACGATGAATGTTACTGTACAGTCTGTCATGTCGTCGCAGCAGTCACAGATCCCAGACGCCCATTCAGCTGCATCAGAGGAAGCAACCAGAGCCTGAGGCTGCCTCAGCACCGGCCAGCTCATCCTGAACCAGGACAGGACGCAGTGACACACACACACACACACACAGATATATATACATCCTTGTAGTAGTATACATCTTTTACTCAAGCAAAATTACTATTATAATTTATCATAATCAACAGCACACAGACATAAGTAATAATAATAAATACAAAACCCTAAAATCACAGCTGCACAACAACTCATATGTTCCTAAAAACATCCAGGTTGACTCTGATTACAGTGAGTAAACTCTACAGTTCTTATCTGTCATCCTGACTTCTCTCTGAGGACATAAAAACTGATTAAAACACTGATTAAAACCAAAGAAGAGAGAAAACGCTAATCTTACCTGCGTGTGTGTGTGTGTGTGTGTGTGTGACTGAGAGACTTATTGTGCTGCTCTCATTGGACGAGGACGACTCTCAGGGGGACGAAGGTTGCGGACGAACCTGCCCGACGTGTCCGACTGGATCTGATTTGATCTTTCAGGTGTCGTCAGCAGGACGCAATGTCCTGAAATCTGCTTACAGCTACATTATAGTGTGTTTCAAACCATTCATTATTATTATATACTGATAATAAATCCTCAATGCGTGTGAAAGGACTTCCTGAGGTACAGTAGGTTTGAAGCGTCTGTGTGCAGTTCAAAAATCAAGCCACTAGATAGAGACAAACAGCCAGCAGACACATCGAGCAGCAGAGCAGCAGAGCTGCAACCCTCCCCTTACAACAGAACTACAGCTGGATTTGTGATGGAGATAAAAGTCATGTTTTAATACTAAAAACTGTTTTAGGTGTCCAAACAAAAAGGAGATCAGTACAATCACCATCAGACACTAAAAAGTTATATCAGAGTTTTATTAGATTAAAAACACAAAGGAAGGTTACATCATTTCTGTAAAAGCTGAGTTTCAAAGTCGGTGAAATAAAATGTAAGAGTAAAGTGGACAGAAAGAAAACTTCCCTCTCACTGTAACTTCTCCAGAACTTCTTTTAATGGTTCTCTCTGAGCACAGAACAGGAGATCTGTTCTCTACCACAGAGTTACACTACAATACCCATGAGCCTCAGAGGCCGTCGCTGTGGAGAAACCTCCATCCAGCGCTGTGACATCAGAGTTCTAGAATGTTCACAAGGCTCAATGTTCCAGAGAGTTCTACGGAGATCGACCCACAAACGCAGCGTAACTTCAACCTGCCATTCAGCTGCGTTCATGTCATCTTGGAATTAATCTTCATTGGCAGTTTCTGTCTTGTAAATAGCGTTCATATCAACATACAAGTCATTATTAGGACTGTGGAGCTCAATAATACAGAAGAGTCTGAAAACCAAAGCAGCAGGGACGTTCAGTGGAGGTGTTTCATCACCTTGTGTTCTGGTTTCAGTTATTTTCGTCTTACAATATCCACAATGTTACTTAAAAACATGAACCAGAGGATGTTGAAGTGTTTCTGAGAAGTCATATTTTGGCAGTTGGGTCTAAATAGTACAATTGCCATGAGCCTCGACCACTGTTGCCATGGAGAAGAGGCTGGATGCTCGCAAATTCAAAATGCTTTGTTGTTTTCAGTTTAGAACAAAACTGAATTCAGCCACAACTGACCAGGATGTCCCAGTGAACTAATTTAAGCTGCAGATTCTTTTCAGTTTTCTCAACACTGCCATCTTTAGCTTCCACGTAACAATATTTTATGCTCTGGGATTGATGTTTCTTGCCGAAATGCACTTTGGGAGTTGTAGTTAACATCTACCTGGAAGTTGTTATGAACACAGGACAGTAAGATGAGAGAGGAGAGCTTGAAATTGAATGAATATGATAACATTATGTCAACGCTCGCACACGACCAACTCTGTGATCACACAACCGTCTTCATAACACGAGCATTAGCAAGTTGTAACGTGGGGGTGTTTCCATTTCCACCACCCGCACATGTGACCTCTGCCAAAGATGGACACAGTTTGTTTTTGCTTGTAGACTTTTTTTTTTCAATGAAGCAGAATGTTTTCAGCCCAGTGTCTCATTGTTTGTTGAACCAGGACCGTTTTGTGTCCTCCACCCTGCCCCTGTAAGGAGTCGTCCTGGGGGACTGCAGGAGCCCTGAATGCCTCCTAAATCCAGGCGCCGAGTCCATTTTTTTTTGTCCAGAGCTCGTCGTCTGGTCGGTGGGCGGAGCTTCAGGGCTCAGGGACAGTACTCGTACTGGACTACATCGCTGCCTTCGTCTATCTGGTAGATGTTTTCCACTGCTGAACCTCGATTACACAGCTGCAGAGTGGACGCAGTCGAGCTGAACTGGACCGAACTGTTGACCTGCTGCTGCTGCTGCTGAGGGCTGAAAGACAGAGTTCATACATTTTTATCCATCTTTAAATTTATACGATATTTTCTTTGGTAACAGTAATTTCCCATAATTTCCAAATGATTTTCGATGATGAACTTAATGTAGGGGAAGTTAGGACGTTTTGAGACAGTAAACACAGTTAACAAGTGCAAACTTGTACTTATACTTCATTAGAATGTATAAGCCCTTGTAGATCTTCAGAGGAATAGAACTGCTAAAATCTCACACAAAATGTGAATTTAATATTGGAAACTTGTAACTATCAATAAATTGTACACTTGCTCTTCCACAAATGTTATTTGTGCATATTCAGTCACCTCACTGTGACTTTGGTAAAACATAGTTATGTTACCAATGATTCTTTCCCAGGAACCTTTCTATGTAGTTACAGTATCAGTTATTACTTTCTTGAATTTTATCATTTTATCTGTTTCTGTTTTTCATTTGACTTTTTTCTGGGTTGTTGAGGCTTGCTGGTTATGACTACATTTCGGTCCAGGTTATCCGGTTATTTAACTGAGTCACGTGATCCTCCAGTTCAGATTTGCTCGTTTACTTTGTGACATTTCCATCTGAACATATTCTGCGAATTCTGAATGTCACATCAGTCAGAGAGGAAACCTCAGAGTTTCGCTTTCATATGTTTTAAAGTTTCTGTTTATGCTGAAAGGAAATCTGCTGGAAACCTTCCAGCTTCAACATTTCAACTTTATATCCGACTCTTCAGGAACATCCAGGTTTCAGTCACGTATTCAGGTTATTAAACACGGCCGAGGTCAGATTCAGGTCCCATTCTTTATGCCCAGATAACTAATGACTATAAATGACTACAAACTGTTGCTTTTATACTGGAATGACCCTTTAAGAGAAGCTTAATGAAAAAAAGCTGCAAAGTGATAAATATGTACAAGCCGGTTTGTGCAATAACCTGTTAAGTTAACTACGTGGTGCCTGATCATGTTTTCCTGCAGTAGGCTTACTCTGTTCACTAACACTGCACAGGCTCTGTTGGTTTGCTGATCCTTTGTTTATATGTATATTCAGTTTTCCTAGAGTCAGGTAATGCTAACATTTATCAGACTGTAAATATTCAGGGTGCCTTGTGCATCCCTTTAAACATATTTATTAAGTGTCTTCAGAAACTATGGGATCGCCACTAGAATTTAAAATTAAGTTCTTTGGGCTTCAGTTTGGACTCACCGTTAGTTAATCTGTATTTTCAGATGTATGTTGGGATATGGTAGAATGTGACAACTTTAACAAAAGCTAGTGACACAATGAAGTGACTTCTAAAGAGATCTCAGTTCAGCAGGTTTGAGGTTCAGGAGGGTATTAATCACATTTTATTCATCATATTCTGTTGAAAGATTCAGGACGTGCTGCAGGACGACTGGTGGAAACGTGAGTGTTACATCTGACTTTCGTTCTGACTCTGTCCTCCGCTTCTGTTTGACAGAAATCTGATGTGTGGTTTTCGGTTGTGGCAGCTATCATCTTGTCACTGAGTTTCAGTTTGAACACACACAGCATCAGTGAACCGTTTGAAAAGGACAATAATGCCGTAATGATGCAGAGGGTGTCGACCGTTTGTGGGGCGAGACACTCTGACAGATTCCCGACCCAGAGGGGCCGTCGACTCTGCTGAGTCATGATTTGTCAGCAGAAAGAGGAAGCTGCAGTTTGTTCCAGCAACTTTTTATTGACCACAACCTCCTCGACTGTAATGATTTGCTTCGAAAGCTGACAGATGTTCATTTATTTGGAGCTTCAAATCTGAGTCACATAACAAAACTTACATTTTGTTGAGTCGCCTCCATTTTCTCACTGCAGAGACACAAAAACAGTCGAAATTAGAACATTACTGAGACAGAATTCACCGTTACTGAAGAGTTGTGCATAAATACAACTTACAATATAACTGACATTAAATTACATTTCATTTCTAATTCCAGACACAATTTCAGACTTTGGATGATATGTTTTCATAAAAGATTTAAAGGATACTTTTTGTTTATTATAACTGATATAAATTATGTAAAAGTAGGAAATTAAGACCAAAGTTGTAATAGACTGAGATGATCTGTTATACCTGAACTCTGAAACCCATCCACCAGAAGAAAGAGAAAGGAATTTCTCTAAACAATATTGATTATTGATTTCCTTTCCTTTAAATGTAGCATCATCTGAACTTACTCTGTTCTGTGATGGAAATGACTAAAGAATGTTAATTATGACTGAGCATCTCATAATATCGAGATCTGTTTCAAATACTCATGAGAAATCCTAATTTTTGTGACATTTGTCTTTCATAATTATGAGAAACCCTTTTGAAGAAGTTGACAGACGGCTGCTGTGAACTCTTCACATGACCTCCATCATGGCCGACTGCCCGCCGGTTGCTCTTTGGAGTAAAGCAGGACGGGTTGAACTTCCCTCTGACACGAGGACAGCCATGAGACGCTTTCTGACTTACCGATAATGAAGAGGCCACCTGCTGTGATTAAAGCGACGACCCCGAACAGAATACACACCAGAAGTACAGTCACACCGCCGCTCTCCTGCTGCCGAAACACACAACAACACAGTAATCAGCTGATGGTCTGAATCGACCTCACCGAAGCACCAACAGCTTTCTGTCAGAGAACATCAAACGTTAATACGATGTCGTGGCTGCGGTCGAACACTCAAAAAAATGACATCATATGCTAAACACCTTCCTTGACCTCGATGAAAAACCTCACGAGGTCAAGGGAAGATGTGAACTGATAAGGACTAAATCTAAGGGCCCATCTCTGTACAGTCACATCTGCCGGCATTTCTTATGAAGTAAACCACACAAACATTTTGTGTAAAACATTTAGTCCTTTCACACAGGAAACATGAGTCTCACCTTGGCGTTTATGCTGTCGGAGGAAGAAGTCGGGAGGCTCTCTGCTGAGGTCACCTGACCTGTGGGACGAGGAAACGAAAGCTGTTTTTACTTCAGCTGTGTCAGCAGCATGAACTCATGATGACGGAAGAACAACCGTCAACATGCAGGTCACAGATCAGAGCAAGTAATCAATCAAAGAAATTATTATAAATGATATTAGAGAACATACAGCCATGTTTTGTCATGGTTCATCACATTACACATAGACTTTACAGATGGGTTTTAATTGATTTATTCACCATCACTGCTCTATGAAGCCAAACGCTGGACTGAGTTACAAGAGGAATCTGATTTTCTGACCATTTTATAAATTCTTATTCCATAGAAATGCTTAATTTCAAATATAAATACTAATATTCCGAACAGACTTCTAGCAAAACAGAAATATATTTAATCAACAGGAACTGTGAACTCAAATCAAATGGAAAAGTAAACTCTCTCGTCACAGTCGGCCTATCTGCATTTTTAGGTGTTAGAAGTGGCAATTTCTTTAACAATAATATGCATTAAAAGACATAAAATGAAGGTGAGTGTGTATGTGTATATTTGTGTGTGTGTGCGTGTGTGTATATTTGTGTGTGTGTGTGTGTGTGTTGTACCTGCTGTGTAACTGGCTGTTGTCTGTTCTGTAGACGTCTCTGTGTGTAATGTTGTTGAAGTGGTCGTCTGCGTGTCTGAAACAGAAATCACTGTAACATTAACAGATGGACAACATCAGTAATAATCAGACTAATCGTATAGCTGCACATCCTGTACAGTTCCTCCTCCCGGCGCTCTGGTTGTGTTTTGTGTTTAATAAAAACCATTTGTGCAAACTTTTAATAACTCTCACCTCTCTCAATGGTCAAATCAAAGTGATGTTTGGCATCATTAAACCATCCGTATATGTCCACCCTGCATCCGTAGCGTCCAGCATCTGTCTCAGTGGCGTTCAGTATCGTCAGAGAAACATCTCCTTCATCCAGTCGTCCCAGTAACTGATACCTGCTGGAAACTCTGGTTCTTTCTATCACTTTGTGTCCGTCTGTGGAGATGAGCTGGTGGTTGCAGCTCGAGACTGGAATATTTCCCCGACCCCAACAGACGGACCGGGATCCCTCGTTCCTGATGTCATATTTACAGGACAGAGTGACGTTCTGACCTGTTTCACCAACAACTGTCCTGCTGTCACATTCACTGACTGTGGAGACACAAAACACTGTGAAGTTCTGATAATAACCCACTACACACTACATCTTGGTTAGGAGGCAGCTGTTATCTGATATGCATGAAGAGCTTCTTATTATCAGATGACCTGTTTCTGTCGGCAGCTGTTCCAGATGTTACTATCAGAAACAGATCTTTGGTTTGTCTATTGAAAAGGAAAATATAAGAGGCCAAAAAAACAAAACAAATAAATGACATGTATTATTAGATTAGATACGCTTGTAAAGAACATGTATATCATGGCAGTTTTAAGTTTCCAGTCATTTCTACAGCTCTTATTTTTCTGTGATGAAATGATTGGAGCACATACTTCTGTGTGACAAAAACATTCATGAAGTTTGGTTCTTTCAGGAATTTATTAAGGGAATGAAAATGTGACCAAATCTGCTGGGTCTGTTACAAGCATATCTAAACTTTTGACCACAACTGTGTTAACTAACTGTTGTTCTTTTCCTCAACTCAACGCAGCTTTAATTATAAAGCACTTAAGACATAACAAGCAAAAGCCTGACCGGAACAAGGAAGATCATCCTCTACCAATCTGTTTTATCATGAAATAAAAGTCAGTGATCCAGTCACGGTAATTCAAAGTCAATATAAATCACCTGTGAGGAGCGCGAGGAGCAGAACGATCTTCATGATGAGCCGAGTCCCAGTGACAAAGTGCATTCACACAAACATTTAAAGGCGCTGCTGCTGAAACAGTGACTCACCACAGCTAAACCACACTGTAAAAAATGAGCCACTGGGACTTTGGAGGAACTGAAACAACACCGAGACTTCATAAAACATGCAAACAGACCAAAATAAGAAGGAAAGAAATTTAAAAGAATCTTTAGAGACATTTTCAAACAAGGTGATGTTTATGTAAATTAGACACAAACTGGTGCGTGAGGATCACTCACACTGTACAAACAACTGTTACAGGAGGAGAGTCACCATTATTATTATATCAATCATAAAAAACATTTATTATAAGAATTACTAGCCAAATGAATCGATACTGAGTTATTATTTTTAATAAAAACTCATAAGGAATAGCACAAATGTACTTGAGCGTCTCAACTGTGTCACTGTGGACATGCGGGGCAGGTGGTGTTCAGAGTGTGGTCTGCACATGACTTCTTGTTAGCCCCGTTTGGTGTTGACTGCTTCCTGTATCTGAACCTCGGACTCCAAGTTTCACTTCATCAAATTCTCTGACAGCTGAGCTCCACCCTGCAAAACAGATCTGCAGCCCGGAGTTCCTCCTGGCTGATACATGAGTCAAAAATAAGACAGTAAAGATAGAACTACAATATTATTCATCACAAAGTGGGCCTACTTGTTATTTGGTATACTGATTTATATTATTATTTCATACATTTATTATTTGTTAATGCAACTAAACTGAACGAGACTAATCTTACTAAGGATTTTTCATGACTTGTTATAATATAAAACCAAAGTTCACTGTACTTATTGCAAAAAAAAAAACTTAGAAATAAAACTTTGGTGAAACTCGTGTATTTGTAATAAGTTCATAATAAAATATGATTTCATTAACTGTCTGCAGGATGTTCTGTCCAGAGGTGTCACTACAGGCCACAACATGAATGTCTACGGGTTGGTGGCGCTGTTTCCATGTATTGGCAAATGACAGAAAAATGATATGACTAATTACAAATGTACATCCTCCTGTACTTGTATTATTTCCTTCATAAATCATTAGTGTTCCACCTGTTAACGTAAAGAACTTAATAAAACATCAAGACAATTATGACACAATATAAACTCCACTGGACAGTAAATATAATCAAATATAAATAAAGTATGTATTTAATGAGGTCTCATCCAATTTTAATTTAAGTTTCCCTCCATTAAACTCAAACTACAGAAATAAATAAACGTAGAATTTCAGCTTTTATATACTGTTTATTGTTTTATATATCAATTAAACTGTTTATTTACTTATTTGTGTATTCCTTTGAGCATTGATTTATGTATTTGAATGCAGGGCTTGACATTAGGTTTTTTGCTCACCAGCCACAGTGGCTAGTGGTTTTCCAAAGTTACTAGCCACTCAGCATTGTCACTAGCCACAATTTTGTTGTTGGGAAATGCACAGGCCTGTAGTTTTGTCTCTGATAATCAGTGAACACAGAGTTGTGTAGTTCTGCTGCACTCAGCCACACAACAAAGCTGGTAGTAGGTTGCAAGTCTACACAATGCTGAGGGTTTCTGCTCAGGGTGCCAGGGTGGGGGACAGACTCACCACTATACAAACGAGGAAAAGCGTCTGAAACTGTGCAGTACCAGTTATATCCACAACAGTACGGTCTATGGGCCAGTGGCGCTGTTGAGCTGTATATTTATTTTTCATCTCAAAGAAAAAATCACAACAAAAAAAGATCTGCTTCTTTTTTTTCATCTGTGAAGATGATTCCAAAATAAATGAGCCACAGTCTCAACATGATATCCATCAATTACAAACACACAGAGTCCAGTGTCTTAATGAACCTCTTAAAGTGAGATTACAGTTTGACTTGAAAAAACTTATTTTATTATTGATCAAATCCATATAAAACAGCAACAATAAACGTTTCTACAAATAAAAGGGTAAAAACAATTATCTGCAATATACTCAGATATCCAAATCTGATATTACCTCAAAGAAACATCAGATTCCACATGAAAAAGAAAAATGATTTCATTAAATCACAGTAATAAACAGCAGTAGCCTGACATCACCAGGGCAGTTCACAATTAGTGTAGCTTCATGTAGTTAAAGTACCAGCAGTAAAGTACAGAAGTATTCTCAGTTTCATGTAGTTAAAGTATCAGCAGTAAAGTACAGAAGTATTCTCAGCTTCATGTAGTTAAAGTACCAGCAGTAAAGTACAGAAGTATTCTCAGTTTCATGTAGTTAAAGTATCAGCAGTAAAGTACAGAAGTATTCTCAGCTTCATGAAGTTAAAGTATCAGCAGTAAAGTACAGAAGTATTCTCAGCTTCATGAAGTTAAAGTATCAGCAGTAAAGTACAGAAGTATTCTCAGCTTCATGAAGTTAAAGTATCAGCAGTAAAGTACAGAAGTATTCTCAGCTTCATGAAGTTAAAGTACCAGCAGTAAAGTACAGAAGTATTCTCAGCTTCATGTAGTTAAAGTTCAGTAAATCTTAAACTGACGGCTGTGTACGGTGGCCCCGTGGGACTAAATCTGAGAGAAAAGTCAAAACAGAAAAGAGGCTTCACAGCAGGTGACCAGCAGACAGAGACACTGACACCTGTCTGTCCTTACACAGAGCCCTCCTCCTCTTCCTCCTCTGATTGGTTCATCCTCCTGTCAGTCTCTGGTCTCTGATTGGACTTCCAAACTCCTGCAGACACAAAATAAAACACCTTTATATTTACCTTAATACGCCTCTAACAGACGTCGGTGTGTGTGTGAGTGTGTGTGTGAGTGTGTGTTTTTCTGAGTGTGTGTGTGAGTGTGTGTGTTTCTGAGTGTGTGTGTGAGTGTGTGTGTGTGAGTGTGTGTGTTTCTGAGTGTGTGTGTGAGTGTGTGTGTGTGTGTGTGAGTGTGTGTGTTTCTGAGTGTGTGTGTGGGTGTGTGTGTGAGTGTGTGTGTGAGTGTGTGTGTGAGTGTGTGTGTTTCTGAGTGTGTGTGAGTGTGTGTGTGTGTGTGTGTGTGTGTGAGTGTGTGTGTGTGAGTGTGTGTTTTTCTGAGTGTGTGTGTGTGTGTGTGTGTGTGTGTGTGTGTGAGTGTGTGTGTTTCTGAGTGTGTGTGTGTGTGTGTGTGTGAGTGTGTGTGTGTGAGTGTGTGTTTTTCTGAGTGTGTGTGTGTGTGTGTGTGTGTGTGTGTGTGTGTGTGTGAGTGTGTGTGTTTCTGAGTGTGTGTGTGAGTGTGTGTGTGTGTGTGTGTGTGATGTGTGTGTGTGTGTGTGTGAGTGTGTGTTTTTCTGAGTGTGTGTGTGAGTGTGTGTGTGTGTGTGTGAGTGTGTGTGTGTGTGTGTGTGAGTGTGTGTTTTTCTGAGTGTGTGTGTGTGTGAGTGTGTGTGTGTGTGTGTGTGTGTGTGTGTGTGTGAGTGTGTGTTTTTCTGAGTGTGTGTGTGTGTGTGTGTGTGTGTGTGTGTGTGTGTGAGTGTGTACTGACTGTAAGCAGCAGTCAGCAGCAGTGCAGGGATGAAGATGATGAAGGAGACTCTCACTGTGTTTCCGATGAAGCTGTGCAGACTGTTCACCTGCTGGACCGGAGACTGGCAACAAACAAACAAACAACAAACAAAAGCATGCAGGTTTAAAAATCAGGTTTTTAAACTGCTGGATTTGTTTTGATGTAATTAGTTTTACTTAAATTTAAATCAGAAATCAGATCAAACTTCTGAGCTCTTTCTTCTTTGGTTAAAATTACATTTGTCCTAAAGTCCTACAGAGATATAAAATAAAAAATAAAAATACTGTAATCTCTCTTTTATAACCTCATGTTGTTAGTTAAGTCATAACATTTATATTTTCTAGTTAGAATATTAATGCTTTTTCCTCTCAGCGCACATTGATGTTCATTGTTATCTGCACTGTTACAACTATTAACCTGAAGGATCTAACACTACTATCAGTGTAACTGTATCATTATTATTATAAAGACTAGAACAGTAAAGTAGTTGTCTGTTACCTGAACCAGCGCTACCATTGGCTCTGTGCTGTTGTCTCCTGTGACATCACTTCCTCTCTGTGTCACACCTCCTCTGGCGTCACCTGCCACAAAGATGGAAGAATCTCAAAACTAGATGCTGAACATGTAAGGAAAGAGTTTCTACAGAGCTGAACCTGAACGTCATACAGTGAGCGAAGCTTTCTGTTTTCAAGTTCTGCACTGAAGTACACATTCAAGGTACTTGTACTTTCTCCTTCTACTCCACCACTCTCAGAGGAAAAATCGTACTTTTTACTGCACTACATTGATCTGACAGCTTTACCTACTTTACAAATCAATTCAAGTACTGTACTATTTTTTAGTTACTTTATAGCTTCAGATTTTTACACAAAACACATGAAGAGTTTCTAAAACGTGAAGTTTGGTTCTAAATGAAACTCCAACAGTTTGTCCAGCTGACAGCATCAATTATTAATCAGTGACAGAACATGAACATTTTACTAATTATACTCTTTTACTGAAGTAAATGACCTGAATACTTCCTCCCCCATTGCTTGTTAGCCTGTGGATAGTATTGCTTCCTTCAGACTTTATCAGGACTCACCCTGAATGTCTGTCTCATACTTAGTTGTTGTGGTGTGTGGTAGGTTCAGGTTTCCAGCATCCCCCTTGTCTGAGAGCTCAGTGGTTTTTGGTGCAGAAGAGTCAGACACCACAGAGGACGCTGCAGGAGGAGACAGAAGAAACGTTCAAACACACTGCTGCACTTCCCTTTCAGTGCTCCATCATTGGTACGAAGAACCACAAAACTGAACACGACTGAAGCTAAGACAGCCAAAGACAGACTGATGGTTCAGACTGATGAATGAAAGCTGAGTTTCTGTACGTACGGTTGATGATGATGAGGTGAACAGTGGATATTTGGTCATTGAACAGACCGGGCAGCTGAACTCTGCAGTGATAGAAACCGGAGTCTGACAGTCGCGAGTTAAAGATGGACAGAGAGGAGGAGGAGGACACTGAGTACCTGCAGAGGAGACAGGAGACCTTTAGTCCCAATTTCTGGCAGCAGGACTTGAAGCTCTGCACCGTAAACGTCTTCTTTTGTACTTTTAGGTGTCATTTTGTGAATGAAACTCAGCTGCAGATGGAGCAGAACGGGGTAGCTTTACTGATTTAGGAGTGTTTATTACTGTTGGTAATAGACTGTTTCCTGCTATGACAAGTCAAAATATCTGCTGTAAATAATGTCTACTTCACATCATCTACTGACCCTCTGACCTGTGGAGTCCCTCAAGACTTTGTCCTAGGTCCTCTTTTATTTTCCTAGTATGCTTCCACTTGGCCAAATAATATGTAACCATAACATTTATATTTGCCGCTATGCAGATGACATGCAACTAATGTTCTATAAAATCAGGAACAGACCACATTCTTTCAAAAATGTTTTATTTTTTTATCATTTTCTGATTTGTAGAAAGTTTTTCATGTTTTCATCTTTTCCAGAGCTGATTATTGAAACTCTTACTTACGGTTTAAACCCTCCCAAATCAAGCTATAAAGAAGACTGCAGATACATACATTTAGAGAAAGATTGCTGCAATTTCCGTCAAAAATCTCAGTGAATGTTAACACAAAGACATGAAATACATATTGAATCATAAAGTGTGACTTCCACTTCCACAGGATATCATTATCTCTGACGTCCATCCAGAATAAACGACCATCCACTTAGAAATCATAGAAAAAACACAGTGTCAGACATTGAACACCTCTAGCCTCTAACATTGTACCTGTATGACTTTCTGTATGTAGTCTGATCTCCAGCGGTGTTGATCACAGTGTTGTGACAGGTGAAGAGTGACGGCTCACCTGTCCCCCAGCACACCTCCACTCCTCTCTGACTTACCGCCTCCGAACGACACGGCAGCATCACTCTCCTCCCAGCCACGCCCACCACCGTCTCCATGGTGACCGCTGACACACATGCTGAGGCAAACACACAAAATTATCTGTTAAATGAAACTCTGATGCCAACAAAATCATTTAGACCTGATCGTCAAAGCCAGTTACATTTCAAACATCTGTTCCTGAGCTGCGGTTCCTCTGACGTCCACCAGAGGCTGTTGTGATCAAACTGTATTCAAGTCAATGAGAAAACATCCAGTACAGAGGAAGGACCAGGATGTGCTTAGCCTAGCTTAGCACAAAGACTGGAAGCAGGGGGGGAACTGTTAGCATAACTCCATCAAAAGAGAAAATCCACCTTCCAACAACTTCAAATGTTTAGTTAATGCGGAAATATTCAGGTCCTTTACTGCAGTAAAATTACTAATACACACTGTGAATACTCTGCTACAGTAAAAGTACTAATACACACTGTAAATACTCTGACATAAAAGTACTAATACACACTGTAAATAGTCTGAAAGTAAAAGTACTAATACACACTGTAAATACTGTGTCACAGTAAAACTCCTGCAGTGAAACTGTTCCTCAGTAAAAGTCTGTGAGTATAATCAGTTGCATGTAGTTAAAGTATTTCCACAGTAAAATGTCCCCTGTGCCTGTTGTACTATTATATATTCTATCATTAGATTATTATTCCTCATCATTCATGGAAAAGCAGGATTTTCCTGTTGGAGCTCATTTTGAACTGTTTTGTATCGGACTGCAGCTGATGATTATTTTCATTCTGGATCCATCTGCTGATTATTTTCTCCATTGATCCATTGATCGTTTGCTTTGTAACAATAGTGAAAATAGTGAGAAATGGCGTCACGATGAGCCAGAGCCCAAAGTGACACCTTCACAATGCTTGTTGTGTCCAACCAACAGTCCAAAGCTCAACATTATTAAAACACATTCACATGATTCAAATCATTCAAAGGAAAAGCAGCAAATCTTCACATCTGAGAAGCTGCAGCCAGGAAATGATTTTACAGGAAAAATGAGTCCAACCATCATCACAAGAGTTCAGCTTCATGTTCTGTCAGTCCACTCACTGATTAATGACTGATGCTGTCAGCTGCACTTGGACAAACTGTTTAATTTAGAACAAAACATTAAATTTGATCTCACTCTATATAACTCTTCATTTGTGTAAAAATCTGAATCTGTACAGTGACTAAAGCAGTCAGATAAATGTAGAGATGTAAAAAGTCCAATTGTGACTGAGATGTAGAAGTAGAAACACTGTGTATATGAGTGTCCTCATGTCCAGTTAAACAGTTTCAGACAGAGAGAGGATGAAGAGCTTCAGGTTCAGACTCACCTGTGAGGAAACAGACAGAGATGAAGGAGTGAAGAAGGAGCGACAGCATGTTGTTGTGTTTCCTGCAGACAGACAGACACAGAGAGGACGAGTCAGACAACGACTCACTGATGTTACTTCCCTTTTCCATTCGTCCTGATATTTATAGACTCAGACTGATGTTTCCAAACTGGCCTAAAGTCACAAAAACTATTTTTAAAACCAGTTCAGTTCAATAACTCCGGTTCTAACAAGAGAAACACAAACTCCCATCTTTTACCTCAGTAAAAGCATCACAGTGTAGAAATACTGCATTCAAAACCTTATTTAAATAAAAGCACCAAAAGTAAAAGTACTCATCCTGCAGAATAATATATCTGATATTATTGATTCTAATTATTCATCCTGAGTGTGTTGATCACTTTAATGTTCAGCTGGTGAAGGTGGAGCTCATTTTAATGACTTTATATCCTGTTGGTAGTTTAATCAATAATATTACATCATCATTTATCACTGATTAGATTTTGTTTTAATAATCTGAATCTGTAAAGAAACTGAAGCTGTCAGATAAACGTAGCACGGTAACAGTACAGTTTTCCTCTGAGATGTGATGGAGGAGAAGAAGAAGAAGGTAACAGAAAATGGAAATACTCAGGTAAAGTATAAGTACCTCATACCTGGACGAATAAATGTACTTCAGAAACACAGAAACGTGTTGTGTTTGTTTCACATCATTTAACTTTTTTTAAATTTAGTTACGTTTTATAATTTTTTTTATTGAAAGTTTTGTCAGTGGGTTTTGTAGTAAAGTGTCAATAAAATGTTTTTTTGATTTAGGAAAATCTGGACAAAACATCAGTGAGCTGTTGGTTAATATATTCAGGTAATGATCAGACACGTCAGGACGTCTGACGGCTGCTTCACACTTCAAACCGATTTCTAAATAATTATTGATTATTACTGAAATTAGTTTTGGGTTTGTTTTAGTTTCTGTTTCAGCAGAGTTAGTGAGCTACCTGCGAACTCCACCTGGACTCACCTGCTGTTTGTAGTCAGTGATGTCACAACTGGCTGAGGACGTGAATCCACGTTGAAGAGAAGCGTCCGCGATGAACAACGGCAACTTTTAGGTTTTGGTTTTAGAGTTTGTTCTTGTTTGAGGTCTTTAGTTTTATGAGTTTGTAGTTGTACACACATTTAACCTTTAGTGGGACTCGAACCAAGACTGCACGCCGTCGCCAATGGCGACTTAATGCTCGGAGGAGGGACAAGGAGGGACTTCACGAGACAAGAGCTTAAAAAATGGTTACACATCATATATTGTCTCAGTGTTTACTATTAAGCCGACTGGAGACCTGTCAATCTAATTTGTCTCCTCCTCTCCTCCTCTCCTTGCTTCGTCTATTTGTCTCCTCTCCTTGTCTCCTCTCCTCTCTGTAATATTCACAATGTGCTGACAGTGAAAACATTCAGGGGTCAAAGGTCAGGGTTTCTTGCCTCGTCTCCTAGTCTCCTCTCCTCAGCTCCTCCTCTCCTTGTCTCCATTCCTTGCCTCGTCTCCTTGTCTCCTTTCCTCGTCTCCTCTCCTTGTCTCCTCTCCTCTCTGTAATATTCACAATGTGCTGACAGTGAAAACATTCAGGGGTCAAAGGTCTGTGTTTCTTGGCATCTCTTCTCTCTAATATGATTTTGTGCCACATTCCTTTCTAATCACATTCTTTTCCACTGGAAATATAAATACATCATATATTTATACAACATATTAAACTCTCTTTTAATAATCATCACGGTCACATGAGCTCCCATCATGCATCTCGTTGTGTTCTTTTCTGATGGTAGAAATATCTGCAGACTCAAACATGTTTATGTTCTGTGTTTATATTAATTACAGTTTTTACAATCAGAGTCAGTACCGGCTTCTAAACCGCAGTACTGGGCTTCAGTTAAAGGAACAGTTCAACAATTAGGAAACACTCTTCTTCTCTTGTTCTGTGAGACTGAGATGTTCAGATCAGTCTGAGGTTAGCTTAGCTTAGCATAAAGACTAAAGACTCTGCCCAAAGACAACAATTCTGTATATTGTAAATATTTTTACTCCTCTACACTTATCAGACAGCTTTAGTTACTTTAGTTTTCCATCCCCTTCCTGTCCAATGAAAACCTCGTATGTCCACATGTGCTGATTGTGAATGTTTGTGATAAACTTAAGGATGAAGAGTTCCGTAACAGGTTGAGAAAATGAATTAGTTTCTTATATTCTGCAGATGTGATGCGCAGGTCATGGTCTGCCCCACCTTTTGGGTGGTGCAGGTAATGTGGCGGTGGTTTCGGTAAACGTTGGGCAACTGGTCGACCTGCTTTTCAGCACTTTTAACGGAATGAGTGGATTTTTGTTTTAATTTCTTTATGAAATTAATTTAGAACAATGTTTGGAACATATTTGAGTTTGTTAAATAAATGAATTTAATTTTTGAGGTGATGAGAAGTTATTGAAAGTGAGTTGGAACCGACCACCTATTCAGGTCTCATTTCAAACCTCTGGGATCAGCTGGAAAATGCTTCATCACAAAGCTGAAAACAGGCCATTATTCTGTCAACTGTTTAGAGATATGAGACATGATGCATTGCTGCAGATTAAGCTACCTGACAGGATATAAAGGAGTTAAAACGAGCTCAACCTTAAACATCTACAGCAGTGCAACATACAGTTGAAGAAGACGAGGAGCAAGAGGTCGAAAATGAAGACATGGAGGAGGATGAGGAAGTGAAGGAAGAAAACAGAAAGGATGAGGAGGAGGAAGGAAGAAGAATCAGGACAACTTGACCTTCAGATTCAAACTGACACCTTAGTGCACGCTGATGTCATTTTATTGACTGTTGCCATGGCGATGGCCCAGTCCGCCTTCACCCTTCTCACCAAGAAACGCTTTTCTCTGTGATCCTGACAGGATGGAGTCTGTGGTTACACAAGAACAATAAATCATATATATGTATATATATATATATATATTATATATGGAGGGTTCATTGTTTGGGGATCCGGGGCCTCTGTTAGGCTGCGGGGGGCTTTCTGCTGCCATGGTTTGGGTCCACTTGTCCCCTTAGAAATAGAGTGATCGCCTTTATCCCATGATGCAACATTTCTACCCTGATGGGAGTGGCCTCTTCCACCCCTCCACAGGGCACCAGGCTCACCGAGTGGTTTGATGAGGATGAGGATGATGTGAATCACATCCTGTGGCCTTCACAGACACATATGTGTGTGTGTGAATATATACATACGTGTGTTTGTATGTATATATATTTACATTTTTTAAATTTATTTTATTATCTTGTTTAAGTTTCATTTCTATTGTGAAAAAAAGCTGTCAGTGAGTCCAAAGACAGACGGTTAATCTGGTTTTATATAATCAACACACACACACACACACACACACACACACTGTTTCCTGTGTCTAAAGGGTAAAATAAAAATCCCACAACAGTTTTTGGTTTGAAGCTTTTTCAGTGGAGCGGATCTGTTAATAGATGTTAATAGATGTAAATAATTCGGTGAGTGAAGTGGACATCTTTCATATTAATGGTATAAATCTCTGGATCGACATCCCTCTGAACACTTTGAAGCAGCTCGAGTGCGATGGAGAGTTTCAGCCTCACATTAGCATCCAGTTAATTAGTGTGATTCTGAGCAGCTTCAGGCTGGCGGCAGGACGCTCTCGGTGTTAATGCTGCTCGCTGCCGGCCGTCCACATTCACTCAGCCTGTCCTCATCACCATCGTATAATGAGCATCAGCAGGCCTACGGTGCGTTTCAGCCACTGACTGGTGTTTGTCCGACGCTAATGTGAACTGGAGTGGATCCGACACGAAGAATTAATAAACAGATGAGGAGGAGGAGGAGGAAGAGGACAGAGGACAGTTTTCATATCAGCCGTTTCTATGGCAACAGGACTTGAGTGAAGTACATGGAGACAGATTCATTGTAATGGTACGAAATGGATCTGATCAGCGGTCAGTACTGGTTTAACCCACCAGGGGTCGCAGGGCCCAAATGGACCCCCTGATGTTCTCACTACGAAACCACGTATTCTCTAAGGACGAGCGGCGCCTCTGCTCAGCTGCAAACATTCAGTGTATCAGCTGGAAAACCACACTTTCAAACTTTGTAAATGCAACCGTTTGGAGGGTGTACCAAGCTTTGGTTTTGGTACACACAGGAGCGTAAACTGGGGCGAGGTTGTTTCTTTGCTCTCCAACATCTCACCAGCTGGGTAACAAGGCAGCGTGAAGCCAAACCAGCACCCCGCCGGCTGCTGGGCCACAGGTGTAAACGGTGGAGTCGGAGGGCGCTCTGCTGGACAAACATAATGATAAAACAATTTCTAAATTACCCCACGCATCTTTTTCTGCATTACGGTCTGTAAAAATGAACACTGTGGATGTTAAACAAAGTTAAAACAGAAATAATTGTTTCTGAAGCCGAAGATTAAAAGTCAAAGCTTAGCTTCAGTCACTAACGTCCACAAACCAGACCAGAGATCTGGGTAGTCCTGGACTCAGACCTGAACTTTAACATCCACACTGAGACAAAATCAGCTGACTGTCCCCTGAAGAATATATCAAGAACATCTGGAAGGATCTGGAAAAAACCTCCCCATGTGTTTATCTTCAGTCTCTGAGGTCTTCTCGGGTCCACTCAAACCCTAGAACCTGAGACCAGACCCGGGACACATACGGGTTCTGATCCACGGTTTATACGGTCAGCTGGGTCCAGGTCGTGTCCCGTTCAGTGAGCTGGTCGTGATCAGACCGCACTGAGAGTTCATCTGTGGTGAACAGAGGTCAGACCTGCTGGACAGAGCAGATGATTATCATCCATCACCGTGACAACAACTGGACTTTATAAGCTGAAGTAAAACTTGGTCGGAGTACATGAGTCACGAGCAGGCACGGGGAGTTACATTAGGTAAGACACAAAGGTTCGGGTCTTCCGGCTGGGTCCGGGTCCAACATTTCTCAGCTCTGAATTTGTCCAGGTCCTAGCTTTTAAATAATAGACGGGTCTGGTTCGGTTTATTTCTGGGTCTTTTTGGGCTTGGACCCGTAGAGACCTCTCAGGTGGTCTGGATCAGGTCTGCTTCCTGTCCCCAGAGTCCACACTAAACCTGGAAAAGTAACATTCAGTTTTGATGCTCGACAGATCTGGAGCGAACTCCCAGATAACTGCAGGTCTGTTGTGACTCTCAGTTCTTATAACTCAAATCAAACTTTTCTCTTTACATTTATTAAATTAAATTTGGAACTATTTATTCATGGCTTACTCATTTTGATCTTTTACTTTATTTTATTCTTTTTAAAATCCTATTTGTGTTTATTATATATCTTATCTTAATACCTTTCTGTCTCATGTAAAACTCTTTGAACTCTTTAAACCACAACCAGTGTCTCAGCCACATAGTTCCTCTGCTGAAGAAGACCGTGAAATGTGTTGGAAATATAGTAAATGGATTTTTTTGTGCATCAGATTTAAACTGGACAGATTTTCAGACATCTTGATGGTTTCAGTGGTTTTTCACCTGCCTAAACTAACTGAAACCAACAGGCTTTATAACAACTAGTCCAGTCAGACTGTCAGAATGAGACTCCATTATTTTAATACTGTGTATGTTTCAGGTCTGCGTCTCTGCTTTGATGTGGAGTGCTGCTCAGTATTCATTTAATCACCTCTGATCTTTTTCCTATGAGCACTTAGAGTCTATTTACAAGTCAGAGAGGAGGTCAAATAACTGAATCCCTTTAAAAGACAAGAGGACGGAGACAGAGCTTCAACGCTCAGGTTCAACGTTCAGCTTCATCTCTGATCCTCCAACAATCTCTGATTGCATTTTACTCTGGATGGGCACCTGTCGTGGACACCAATGTTCGCTTTCTGATTGGGTCTTATCAGTCACATCATGTCCTTCCCTGATTCGTCACACCTCTCTCATGTGACCCTTTTCAGAAAGAAAACCAACAACATCAGCCTTAACTACCCGTGGTTAATTCATCATGGATAATGAATCACAGGTGTTGTTGACCTGGTTGTCTATCAGTGCAGGGCCCGATTGCTCGCTGCTGCTGCAGCTCAGTCCAGAACCGGACAGTCATCCACACACACAGACAGACAGGGACACTCTGCCCAGTGTATGTAAATGGTCCTGTGATATGTGTTTTCAGGCGTGTTAGTACGGACATAGATTACTTTTGACGGAGATGGGTGGTGTGGATTTCGCCTGAACGTTGCTGCTGGCTTTCATCCACAGTCTGAAGTCGTCACAGTCAGCTGACACCAAACTCAAGCAGATGATTCAAATGTTTCGTCTGGAAATCTGTTT
>CM062197.1:712500-715000 GCA_031216445.1 Lateolabrax maculatus
TTAGTTGTATTACTGCTATAAAGTTGTGGTGTAAGAGCAAATTCTGTTACTTTCTGGACAGTTTTTTTCTTCTTGTTTTCTATTTTTTGTTAAATGTTGTATGTTATGTAGTCATTTGGTTTATCACATGTTCATGTATGTTCCTATCCATCATATAATGTTCGTATCCAGATGTGTGTGTATAAATCACAGTGAATCTGTGATTTATACACATACAGATACATCTGTTGAAGCTCAACACAAGATCATATTCCAGACAACGCTAATACCTTTTTACAGTGGAGCTTTTTCAACCTTTTAACATCAAAGCTCAGCTCAGTGTGACATGAGATTCCAAAGAGAAATTTAACCCTGAAACCCTCTGACAGGATCCAGCGGTCTCCTTAATGTCGCTCATACCGTCCAACTCTTTATTAGAGCTGTGTGATGTCCACGCTGAGCTACAGATAAAACAAGAATGTGACTCCGTGTTTCACACTTCATCCTCCACATTACTGAACAGCGTCACAGGATGTGTGGGTGTGTCACTTCCACACTGCACACCACAGCTTTTAACAGTCTTAATGTCTTGTCAGGTTTTTGTTGCTTTAGCTTTCAGCTGAACCTGGACTCATTATTGGGCCTGTAGACACCTGAGCGTCACACACAGATACACACAGTAAATCAGGTCAAATCAGATTAGAGGAAAGGTGTTTCCGTGTGAAGACAAAATGTTCAGTTCTGTAACGTCGAAATAACTTAAATGAGGTGGAAATGGTTTCCTGTCGGCTGGAGGAGGGAAAACTGCTCTGACCAGATCACTGGTGTGTTTGTGGAGTGTGACACTGGAAGTTGGAACTTGTTGACCTTTGACCTGAGCTGCACTGAAGTTACGACCGGATCAGTCTGTTAAATCTGTTGTTGCCAGTTGAATGTAACCTGAACCTCACACAGAAGGTAACAGAGGCTTCAAATAAATCATTGATTAACTGAACTCTAACAGTTTATTGATCCGTTTGTATGGATTTGCACATCAGTGTTGTATTTTCTACCATGTGACCCCACAGGACCTCTGAACTGAAAAAACTTATTAGAGTGAAGCTTTTCACTCCAGTGAACCTTTTAACAGTATTTTCTTATAGATGTGAAATGACCCTTTACATTGATCCAAAGGGGATGAAGTGACCTCTGACTGATGGAACTCTGTAACATGTAAATTATTTATGGAGCGTTTGTGTAAGCGACACGGTGATGTGCTCACTTTGGTTTGATGCAGTGAACCAGCAGTGATGTCAAGAGAACAAAAAAGATCAATAAAGAGCTGGAATCCTCTCGGTCTGTGCTTACAGTTCAATAACTAGATAAAAACATAATAATATATCATACAAAATATAAAACTTTAAACATATCTGTACACGTACACTTATACACCCACGTTTCAGCTATCCTGTCTGTCTGTCGTCCATCACTGTGAGTTTTCTGTGGTTCAGTTTTCTGTTCGAGTGGGAATTCACGTTTGGAAACTTTCGTTTAGTCCAACTCAAATCACATTTTCTGTGTCTGTGTTTGATTGACAGCAGCTGCTGGCCCTCTGGAGGGCCCCGACCCCTAGGTTGGGACCCCTGGACTGAAGCAGCTGCCTGTATATAAAGTAGTTGAGACTGTCTCCACCTGCAGCAGCTCCAACAGGAACATGCTGCTCTAACACTGATGCTTCAGGATCAACAGTCTGATAATGTGACAGAACCAGATATCAGTTACTGCACAACCACAACTTTACTGCTGATACTTTAACTACATGAAGCTGAGAATACTTCTGTACTTTACTGCTGATACTTTAACTACATGAAGCTGAGAATACTTCTGTACTTTACTGCTGATACTTTAACTACATGAAGCTGAGAATACTTCTGTACTTTACTGCTGATACTTTAACTACATGAAGCTGAGAATACTTCTGTACTTTACTGCTGATACTTTAACTACATGAAGCTGAGAATACTTCTGTACTTTTACTCTAGTAGGATTTTGAATGCAGACTTTGACTTGCGGTGGAGTATTTGTACATAGTTGTATTGGTACTTTTACTTCAGTAAGTAATATTTCCTCTTTACTGGACAGAAGCAGAGGAGGCACAGGGATGAAAAATGGACGCTGCTGTAAAGTTCTCAAATGTCTCAGCGGAGATTAAAAATAGTCTGCAGAAGCCATTAAGACTGAATGTGAGTGTGTGTGTGTGTGTGTGTGTGTGTGTGTGTGTGTGTGTGTGTGTGAGTGTGTGTGTGTGTCTGTGTGTGCGTGTGTGTGTGTGTGTGTGTGTTTGTGTGTGTGTGTGTGTGTGTGTGTGTGTGTTTGTGTGTGTGTGTGTTTGTGTGGGTGTGTGTGTGTGAGTGTGTGTGTGTGTGTGTGTGGATTCAGACTGTGATTCATCAGCTGCTGTCAGACTCCAGCTGGACGTCATCTCTATCTTCATCATCATCACCCTCCGCCTCTTCATCCTGACCTCCACCTGCTGATCATC
>CM062197.1:720000-792500 GCA_031216445.1 Lateolabrax maculatus
GCGGCGTGACAATGAGACAACTTATTTTAGCTTCTGACTCAAACTGTGAAAAACATTGGAGAGGGTTAATAACAGCAGCAGTGATCTATTCATTTATGTTCTGTCTTTGTGTATTGATATTTAAAGTTTCAGTGGCATTAGAGGAAACTTCAGGTCTGTTCTACGTCTGGAGATATTTCATATTCAACATTGAACGTATCACTTAAGATGTTTGCATCCATCCATTCCATTAAATCACATGAACCTTCTCTTCTCATAAGGATCTTTCTCCTTTGCTGCGTATTGTATCTCAGCCCACTTGGCCTCCGTGACACCTCAGAGAAAACTGACAAACAAAACGTTTTTCCCCGTACACTCGATCGGGTCTTCTGGGAATTCAAACCCGCCACCCTTCCCGGCTCCCTGCCCCGGTGCATTGTGGGTGGCTGCTGGTAAAACTCTGCAGCAGCAACAATACACAGCACGACTGTTTGATGCTCATGTGGTTATTCGTTTGCTTATTTTTCAGCAGAAAAAAACAATAAAATAATGATGTTATATATATATTTTTTTTATAAAAATGGGAAATTAAAGACATTAAATGGAGATAAATTACAGTTTACTTTATGCTTATGAAATGGAAGTCCATTTCTTCCTGGAAAATAAAGATAAGCATTAAATGTTACGGAGGATAAAACATTAAGTTAAAATTGAAATAATTAAATGCTAAGTCAAAAGTTAGACTTTCTAAGCCAAAATTATGAATAGTAATTATATTAAGTGAATCATGTATATTTTTGAATCTTTTCCTGAGCAGAAATAAGCTTTCGTACACAAGACTTTCTTATCTTAAGAAGGAATTTAAGAAGAACACGGGATAACAAGGACTCAGCAAAGGCTAATGACATTAAAGGATAATAAGAAATATGCACCGACAGCAGAGGAATGTAAAAATCATGTGCTCCAAATCTGGGTTCATTATAAAATCAGGAGGATGGAAGACAATGTTGTGAAAGACCTTACGTGAATAAATGAGTTCATGCTATTTATTGTGTGTTAATGTAGATTATTTGGCCAGAAAACAGAATCACTAGAAGAACATTTAATTTAAAGTCTGAAATATTTATTTATTCAACAAAATTAATAACATGGGATTGTTTTGATCTTTTCATTGAACAGAAACCCTCGTCAAAGTCACATGACTGATGATGATGATGTTAAGAGTCTCAGATGCAGAAACTGCTGCAAAGACCTGAAACATAACACACACACACACACACACACACACATGCACACACGCACACACACAAACACACACACACACATGCACACACACACACACATGCACACACGCACACACACACGCACACACACATGCACACACACACACACACACATGCACACACACACACGCACACACACACACACACATGCACACACACACACACACACACACCCAACATGGCTGAAATCACAGCAGACGATCCTGAAGGTATTATTACTCGGTATCCGAGTAAACTCTTTGACTGTTTATTAAACAGTCCGTACAGAAGTACATAAACAGTGTTTATGTTAATATCCGACTGATCTGCAACAGCATCAATGTTTCCAGAGACACGTAATGTCACCCAGATTCATTTTTTAATCAGAACGCTTTCAATCAAAGTATCTCACAGGAGAGTGTTCAGGTCCAACTGTAGAACTGGGGACCTTACTCTCTTCCTATTGGCTCTCAGACCTGAAGGGTCCCAGACATGAGGTCTACAGCTGGACCCCCTTGCCGGTCTCTGGCCTGTTACTCTGACGACTCGGGGGTCATGGGAAGGAGCAGCCGGTGCTCAGTGCAGATTTCCTCTAAAACTCAGATAATCACATGTATTTTGGTTTTGGATTAAAGGGATGATTCAGATGTTTGAGAAAGCTTGAAGATGAACCCTCACAGGGGGACATCTCCCAGTCCTTCAGGACCCTTTAACCAGCAGTTACAAATAAAGCAAAAACATCAGATTTTATAACTCTTCATGTGCAGAAATACAAAACATGTGAAGAATAAAGTCTGAGGGTTTGTTCTAAATGAAACAAGAACAGCTGAAACCATCAATCCATTAATCAGTTAGTTAAAACAGCAAAATCCTGCTTTTCCATGAATGATGAGGAATAATAATCTAATGATAGAATATATAATAGTAGTAGTAGTTTCACTGCAGGACTTTTACTGTAACAGTATTTACAGTGTGTATCAGTACTTTAAGTAAAGGACCTGAGTATATAACATTATATCTTGTATATTATTATACTGCTGAAGCTTCACAGTGACTTGAGTTTGAATCAACCTGCAGCTGAAGAACGAGCAGCGTCCAAACGTTTATCAATCCAGTGTTTGCTGAGAACAGAGGAGCCCTGCAGGTCATGTAGAACAAATAATAGTGTCAAACACACTCACACACACACACACACTGACGTGCCTCTCTGATGGTTTCTGAGTGTTTTGGTGTTTTATCAGAGCGAGCAGCTCTCTGAAACACCTCCAGCTCGTTCCCGACGAGGCTGAAATATAATCTATATAATTTAAATCTAAAATATAATCTCAGCGAAGGCTCTGTGATGGGAAACAAACTGCTCGACGGTCCGTCCACCAATCAGCTGCACAAACACACATCAGGTTCACGCTGAACTGACACATGTCAAGTCACATAAGGGACAAACATTAAGTGTGAAGTGTAATAATGAAAGAAAAGTTATTAAGTTATTTATGATCCTTCTGTAAGAAACGTCTTCTTTGTTGTATTGGTGATCAATTGTAGCCACGTTTGCATCGCGGCTGTATGTCGCCTTCCTCCCGCTCGGCCTCACACTTCACATTGAGACTCTGAGAACAAATAGAAAATGTTCAGTCATGGACTCGATACATCTATTGATAATCTATTGATCATTTATTGATTCATGCTTCAGACAAGTCTAAAACAGCAGGAAGATTCGTCAAATGACCATGGGTTTGATTATTAATGATATTATTAAGTCAGAAACATGCGGCGCCTCCAGCCGTCCATCAGTGGGACTTTCTCCGCCCACCGGAGGATCTGCGCTCTGATTGGCTGCCGCTCTTTCCACACCACAGCACATTAACAGGAGGTTATTGTTGCTCCGCTGCCAACAGCATGGTGCACATTTCTGACTGATCTGAAAATAGATCGAGCACACAGACACACATCACCTGAAACCGGTCGACCTTGGCTGGGAAAGACTTATATATATATAAATATATAACACACACACACACACACAGGGAGGATTTAGATTTTCTGCGTCTCATTCGTTCCTCTGAATCCAAACTGTGTTGATGTTGTTTGTCGTTAACTCGGTGTCTAGTTTCTGCAGCAGGAGGATGAATGGTCCGATGGTCGAGGACCCGTTCTTTCATTGTGTGGCTGTAAAGCACCAGTCTGATGCTCCTGTTTTCTCATGTCATCAACTTACATTGTGCCACACAATCGTTTATCCCTGAGACGTTTCTCCTCAAAATCCACGTCTTTCTTTAAAACAGTAATAATATCAGGATTACAGGAATATTTCAGGCTTTTTTAATGACGTATAAAAGTACAAACCTGGTGTTTTTACAGTCAACAAATCCTTCATGTTCACACTCACACCAGTCTGACCATCGACTGGTTCCTACTGAAATATCTAAAAACAAATATCACAGCCACCAGCTTCATGTTTAAAAAAGATTTACAAGCAGGTATATCAGGGACCAACCACATGACGCAACTTCGATCGAGAGTTTTGTCATTTAGGAACAATCTAGACGTCACCTCTCAAATAGAAAGTTTCACGTTTAAAAAGAATCATTTCTTAAAAGCAGCAGCTCACTGAAGCTTTTATCAGACGAACAGAAGGAAACATTTGTTGTGCACTTGTTGGGGACTATTTTCACCTGCTGAAAATATTACATATACAACTCCTGAGTGATTCCCTCCAACTGAACTCTGCTTCACTCTCAATTACTTTTATGTGAAGTTACTCAATTATTCACTTACAGGCTGCAGCCGCGTGTCTCTTTACTTTAATGTAAAGACCAGGCGACTCCCAGAGACGTTAAATAAACCTTAAATACAGACGATTCACATTAAGATTAAATGTTCTGTTCCGGGGCTGCAGACGGGAGTTCAGAAATAATACTTAAAGATGCTAAATGTAAGTTTCAGGAGGTTCTTGTCTTTAGTGACTCTGTTGGCTGGAGGTTTGATTATCTATTGTTTATATCTAAAGCTACTATATTTCCATTTCATGCTACTTTATTCTTCTGCTCTACTCCATTTTATTTTACTGCACTACATTTATCTGACCATACAAAAAAAACCAAAGCTTATAAAACAACACTTCGTTAAATATGGTACAAAATAAGGTGCAGAAAACAAAAACATTAAAAAACAAACACTGCAACATTTCAGAAAATAAAACAAAATGTCATGTCAAGTGTTTTGCACCTCCAGGCCACCGTACCGTCAACAGTTAGACGAAAATCTTCTTTGTGCTCGATGCACAAAATTATCAGTTGAATCCTTTCAAATTAATTAAATTCTCTGTTTTCTATTTTGTTAATGTGTTTCACTCACATTTTTCTGTTTTTAATTTTCTTTCAAAGATGTGCTGATGAATAATTAATTTTGGCTTGAAAAATGACTGTAAGAGAGTAAAGTGCTGTGATAAAACCACAGAATGGAAAATATGTGTTGGTATCATTCATGGTCCAGACAAATCCGATCACTTTTAAAGGGGATAAACATGTAGATTTTCTGCACAACAATTTGCATTTTACAGTTATACTAAATGTCATATGTACGGTGGCCCAGAGGGGCAAACACAACAACATATAAAACAAAACAACAAAAAGAAAACAACAAAAAAACAGGACAACATTAATTTTCTTTATTTTTTTAAAAACAACATATCAACAAAATTTCACTTTTTGACAATGTGTCAAATGTTGTTGTTGTTTGCACCTCCGGGCCACCGTACCACTAAATATTTAGAATATATAAGTGTAATAAGAAAAGGCTGCTGAAAATTACTGAAACCTTTGAAACAGTGGTGCAGAGAGAGACAGGTGGAGAGAGAGACAGGTGGAGAGAGACAGGTGGACAGAGACAGGTGAGAGAGAGAGACAGGTGGACAGAGACAGGTGGACAGAGACAGGTGAGAGAGAGAGACAGGTGGACAGAGACAGGTGCAGAGAGAGACAGGTGCAGAGAGACAGGTGGAGAGAGAGACAGGTGGAGAGAGACAGGTGGACAGAGACAGGTTGAGACAGACAGGTGTAGAGTCTGTCTCCCCCACCTGTCTGTCTGTCTCCCCCCCCACCCCCCGTCTGTCTGACAGCCTGTCTCTCCCCTGTCTGTCTGATAACCTGTCTGTCTGCCTGTCTGTCTGCCCCCCCCCCCCCCGTGATGAAGCTCGGAACTTTCCCACATGAGACGCTTGGTCCATAAAAGGCCTCGGAGCTGTGAGAGCCGCTCCTGCATCAGCGCTTTGTCCCGAGGAGGAGCTCCAGCGGCCGGCGGGAGGCTGTCGGACCGCCCGCAGAGACCCTCCACCCTCCATCCGCCCGCAGAGACCCTCCACCCTCCATCCGCCCGCAGAGACCCTCCACCCTCCACCCGCAGAGACCCTCCACCCTCCATCCGCCCGCAGAGACCCTCCACCCTCCATCCGCCCGCAGAGACCCTCCACCCTCCACCCGCAGAGACCCTCCACCCTCCACCCGCAGAGACCCTCCACCCTCCGCCCGCAGAGACCCTCCGCCCGCAGAGACCCTCCACCCTCGGCCCGCAGAGACCCTCCACCCTCGGCCCGCAGAGACCCTCGGCCCGCAGAGACCCTCCACCCTCCACCCGCAGAGACCCTCCACCCTCCACACGAGCGGCTCCACTTCGTTTTTTTTACGGATTTTCACGCAAACATCCTCGTGCGTCTGAAACAAACGTTTGACCGAGAAGCAGCGGAGAGGAAACGATCATCAGCGGCTGTTTTTGCGCCAAAGTAAGTAAATGAAACATTAATAGTTTGATAATCTTGTTTTAACACGAACTGGAAGACTTTCTGTCCCCCCATGAGTCTGTGGACGAACGGCTCCTCCGCGGAGCTTCACCCCGGGACGCAGGCGCCTCCGCCGGGCTCCAACTCCTCCGTCAACCGCACCGACGGCTCCCGGCTCCTGGACCTGAGCCGGGCGGTGCCGGTGGGCACCGTGCTGGCCTTCTTCATCATGTTCGCCATCGCGGGGAACATCCTGGTCATCCTGTCGGTGGTCTGTAACCGACACCTGCGGATCCCCACCAACTACTTCATCATCAACCTGGCCATCGCGGACCTGCTGCTGGGGACCACCGTGCTGCCGGTGTCCGCCACCCTGGAGGTCAGCCCCGTCCGTTATCGATCAGATATTGGTTCATGGCGACGATCGTGTTTTCAGACTAAAGGAAAAAAGCAAACTACTGGATCTTAATTTATCTCTAAGTCATTTGTCAAGGAGAGAAAAGTCATATTTGTTGGTTTTCTACGTTTTAAATCGCAGTAAAGTGAATATTTTTGGGTCACAAGATGCGTGAAAACATTCACGTATGTGAACAAATGATTAAAAAGGTTTATTGGAAATGTAATTATATATTATATATAATGGAAATAATCAGTAGCTGCGAAGAAGGAGGATCAGACAGAAGGAAGGAAACAAGGAGGAAAATGGAGGGAAGAAGAAAGGGAAGCAACAGAAAAGAAATAAAGAGAAATATTTAAATTCATGTTTGTTTCTTAAATAGTAATTGAATCATTTTCTGTTGGTTTTATACAGATTAAAAACAGATTTACTCATTATAATCTCAGGATTTAGTAACACACAGTGTGAAACAGCAGGTGGAGCAAATCTTCAAACATATCAAGATAAACTGTAACTTGTCCATAATGTAATTCAGAGTATCAGTGATTCTAATGAAATATATCTTCCATTCATTCCTCAGGAGTGCCGTTGTTCACTGATCTACAATTGTTCTTATGGATAGAAACAGATTTCTGTATATCTGAAATTCAATCCTGAAAATTAAAATGATTGATGTTTCGGTTTGGAATTGTTGTATCTGAAATACAATGGAAGCAATGAAAATTATATTTGAGATATCTACGATTCTTTTTATCAGTCGTCAAAATGTCTGCAGGTGTCTTCGATGAGCTCCTTTAATTTAATCGCCAGACACATCTCGTTCATCTGAAATCTGTATTCTAACGAGATACTAAAGATACTGTAACTCAGTTTTAACTAGTCGAAATTATATTTAACTATGTTAAAAATGTTCCTGTTCAACAGAAGAGCTTCATCCAGTTTCAACACCCCTCAGAGCTTTAATGTTTCATGTAAAACTGAAGTTTGTGGAGGTTTTATTATGATCAATAATCAGAAAGGACACAAACATAAAGCCAGAATGTTCCTTTAAGATAAACTGATAATCTGAAAACAGTTTTATTGATCTCAACCTCAGTGAAACGTTTCCCTCCGAGCTGTTGGAGCTAAGATCCTTCCGGTCTCTGCAGGTTTTGGATTACTGGGTGTTTGGCCGGATCTTCTGTGACATCTGGGCGGCGGTGGACGTCCTGTGCTGCACGGCGTCCATCATGTCTCTGTGCGTCATCTCCATCGACCGCTACATCGGCGTCCGCTACCCGCTGCAGTACCCGACCATCGTCACCGAGAAGCGGGCGCTGCTCGCCATGCTGGGCGTCTGGATCCTGTCCATCGTCATCTCCATCGGCCCGCTGCTGGGCTGGAAGCAGCCGCCGTCACAGGTACCTGAACCACCCAGCATGCACCGCTGGACCTTCACCTGTCTGTGCTCTTTATTCATGGAAACATCACATGAGCCCTGACTGCTGCCTTCAGCTGTAATTCAGTTCTGGTACTTTGACTGGAGTTTATAAAGACCACAAGCCTCTTATTAAACCCTCAAACGTCCTCAGAGGTTTTCAGGAGAAGAAAGTTCCAGTGGATAGTTTCATAAAGGACAGAGTCATACATTAAAGGGTTGATTCAGGTGTTCTCCAAATGTAACATCAGTGAAACTGTGTAGCTCCTCCATTCAGAAGTCCCTTCACTAATTTGAGGTGTTTAGCAGATTCCTGTGAATGTGGAGGTATTTTAAGGTTTTAATAGTTTGTTGAGCTCACAGAACAAATTAAACTGTTTTTTTTCTTTATAATCGAACATAAACTTTGAGTTTGACCTAAGTGGATCTCATCAATCAATCAATCAATGTTAATGAACTTAAGTTTCAAGCCAACAAGGATGACTTGTAGCTGTTCTGGAGCTTTCAATCGTATCACATGATCTTCCTCAGTAGATGGACTTCTTCTGTCCACTTCCTGTCGGCTTAAAATCTGAGATTGAATGTAACACAATGGAAAGCTCCAGAGCAGCTACTAAATGGACTTTGTGGTGCAATTGTTGTTCAGCCTGAAGTCTGTGTTTTGGTTTTAGTTTTTAAGATGACCTGTTCTGTGAAGTTAACCCAAAGTTTAAACTCTTCCACCTTTGACCTTTGACCCGGCTGCAGGACGACACTGTGTGTCTCATCACCGAAGAACCTTTCTACGCCCTCTTCTCGTCGCTCGGCTCCTTCTACATCCCCCTGGCCGTCATCCTGGCCATGTACTGCCGGGTCTACATCGTGGCCAAACGCACCACCAAGAACCTGGAGGCCGGCATGATGAAGGAGCGTCTGGAGGACTCCAACGAGCTCACCCTGAGGATCCACTGCAGGAACCAGCAGATCCAGGAGCTATGCCCCGCCCCCAAGGCCGGCGGGGGCGGGGCCTCGGCCGGACGCAGCACGCTCACCGTCAAACTGCTCAAGTTCTCCAGAGAGAAGAAAGCTGCCAAGACGCTGGGCGTGGTGGTGGGCATGTTCATCCTCTGCTGGCTGCCCTTCTTCCTGGCTCTGCCCATCGGTACGTTCACCGCCTTCACCTGTAAAGTACAAATCTAATCAATACCGATGACTTTTTGTCAATGCTGATTCGTCTGTCTGTGACTTCGGCCCATTAATCCCAGCAGAGCAGGAGCATCAGTGTCAATCAACAGATCAATAACTTCGGTTAAAATGTGCAGTTTGTCCGTACTTGAAGTTAATAAGAGACTTTGAGAGGCTGAAAAACTAAAAGTCGTGTTTGTCCCGAGAGGAAACATTTCCTTCACAAGGGGACGTCCTCTAATGTCTTTCCAGATATTTACTTTAATCTAATATATATAAAACTGAGCAAATATTCACGTTTGAGATGCGGCAACAAAGGATTTTTCTTTCTGTACTTTTGCTTAAAAATGACTTTTATAAGTCACGTGGCCTCTCAGGTGAACAGCATGACAGGAAATACTCTTTGATAAACTGCCTCTGAAACGAAACCACTTCTGAACCGACAGAGCCGTCAGCAGCCAATCAGGAGAGAGGATTTATCCCACTGAATTTGACAGTGTATCTGATTAGAATCGCTGACTGCACCTTTAAGTCTTACAGGTAAAACCTGAGACTCCCGTAGCTGTTGGAGGAGTTTAGTTTTTGTGTGTGTTGAGTTATTTAAAGAAATGAAAACATGTCGAAGAACCACGAAAATACAGAAGTCGAGTCCTCGCCTCACAAACAGGTTGTGACTGGGTTACAGTCCGTACGTTCACAAGACCTCTGCCTTGTTAACAGGATTTAAAAAGGCAGGACAAGTTTGATCATCAGTGTTTGCTGTTCGACAGGTTTGATAATCCAAAGATGCTCTGAAGTCACTTTATTATGAACCAGAGCACAGTAGGAGCAGACAGCGTGTTCCTCTGTATTACTTTTTACTCAAGTCACCGGTTAAACCCACTCATGTGGTTCAGTTACAGACTTTAAATCAGTTTAGTTTAGTTGACGTGACCGCAGCCACCAGCTGATCACTGATCAATCAGAGTGGACGGGTGTGTAATGGGTAATGTGTGGGAGTAAAGGTAACATGGTCACTTTTATTATCCTAAATTAAATATATTTGTGGTTTGAACAGAACAAATCATGTGACTCTGGGAACTTTATTGTCTGACACGTCGATCACATGGAGAGATGCCCACGTATTTATACGTACTGTGTCGAAAAGTCGGGAGCCAACGCCTCGCCAACGCCTCGCCGGCTGATATAATTAATAGTATATGTAGTGATGAGTCAGACCCTTCACTGTGGTGCAGCTGTCCGTCCGTGTTTTTGGTCCATTTGTTTTAATCTATTTGGACTTGAGAGGGTTAAAGTGTGACGTGTGGTGAGAACAGGAGATTTTTGTTTTCTTCATATTTTAAATATTTGGCCTGATCAGAGATGCTTCAGGTCCTGCATCACTGACCAATCAGCAGCCAGAGTTTCTCGGACAAACCTGAGAAAATGTGACAGGAATCAAAGGCAGGAAGTTCAACACTTGTTGTTTCTTTATTTTCTGTGGTGGATTTCCCACAACATGGACAGTGGAGCGGCGCCAGACATTCCCCCGGCTGATGTCACCGACTACAGCTCCGACCGCTCGGGTTGGTCCAGCTGGACGGGAAACTGTTTATGTTTGTAGATACTGAGAGGAGCGTGTCAGAGCCAATGGATCCCAGCTAAGACTGATCTGGGATCGGATCCGAGAGGAGAAGAACCCACCTAACATTAAAATTAAAAACATATATGTTCACTACAATTTACAGACAGACAGTTGTGCTCTGACATGATCCCAAATTTTTCCAACAATTTTCAGACCAGAGAAATCCCTAACTTTAACGAAGGTGACAGTGTGTTTCATTTTGTCGCCTGTCAGTGGCGTTGTGGTTATCTGTTAGACCCTGTCATCAGTTTGCTTGTCATCCGGTTTTAAGCCTCATATTTCCGATACACTTTTTAGATCTTGATCGCTTTTAATTATTTCAATCTGAGTCTGGATCTGAGCTAATGTTGGAAGCAGCTGGCAGCCCCTCTGGGACGTCCTGTGGTCGCCAAACAGCTCAGAAAAACACAGATTTTTAACGTGAAACTGCTTTTTTCTGTCTTTTTACCGTTTTTTTTTTCACCGGGTCTGTTTGTTTTGGAGAGGATGAGACCTCTGAGGATAATTCGGCTCCTGGTAAAAACCTCCTGAACGATGAACGCTGAAGGAATCCTGACCGGGAGAAGACAACAACTCCCATGATCCCACACTACTTTACGTCATCAAACACCGTCTTTAGACCCCTAGGGGCAGGAAATGACATATTGTACGTTGAACAAAGTGGAGGACTGACTGTAAACCACTGATCTCTGGAGCACAAACATCAGACGAATGAGATGATGAATGAAACACGACGGCACAGTGAGGAGAGAAGTTTCTCTCTTCTTCATCTGTTTTAGTTTGACACTGTAGCTGTCCGTGTCTGATGAATTGTCCAGCTGATATTTCCTGCTTATCAGTAAATCCTGCCTCAGGAACTAAACCACATTCCTGCCGTCAAGATGGAGTCAAAGTTCCTGAATTCCTAAAAAGGTTTCTGGAAAAGTTCTTGCGGTTGCTCTAACCCTTAAACAAGAGCCATGATAACATTGTTTTAAGTGTTTGAACGTGTCCAAATGAAGAGCTACCCACAATCCCCCTGGCTACAGCTGACCTTTGGACCGCAGCAGGTTTCATAAGAGAGAGACTAAAGTGGTTTAATATTAGCTGTGAGCAGACTGATCCTTTGATGCTCAGAGAAAACAGTCCTGTGATCAGAGGATTCACCATTAACGTCAGGATGAGCAGTGCTCACAAACGTGCGGCAGGTTTTTATTTTAACAGCTGGAGCCCGAAGATGAAGACGAGTCGCACGTCTGAGTTCATCAAACGTCTCAAAACTGCCCAAACATCGTTGGTTCTTCTGTTAGGAGTACATCTGTCAGTCCGTCAGTTCACGCCTGGTATTAAAATGCGACTCCAGTGACCGGATGTGATCCCGCGCTATATGCAAATAAACACGTTCATATTTCTGTTTGCAAAGACCAAACGTGTAGGTCACAACATCAGTAATCAGAGACAGATCGACATAATCAGGCTAACAACATATTATATAAGTAACCAACTACAGGCGTCTCGACCGAAAACGTTGTCTCGCTTGCTGCTCTGATTCTGAGGGAAATTCTTCTGTTTAGAAGTGAAGAACAGCAGCCGCTCTGTGACAGACGCTGTGGATGAGACGGTGAAACACTTTAGTTGTGAGCAGGGAGTTAATGTTAGTTGGTTTCTTTTGTCTTCTCAGCAGACGTGAAAATCAACAGCGTTACGGCGGTAAGACGGGACTAACTTCCTGTTTCCTTTCACAGTGTCTTCACATCTGCAATCAGCTTATTGAAATACCGTTTTTGATCAAAAACTAAATAATTTAGTGAAGTTTCCGGGGTGATAAATTGAACTGTGAACCATCCTAAATGAGAGTGAACTGAACACATTCGTCACATTCGTCTGGACGTCTCTGATTACAGGAGACGAAGGATGTTGTCTGAGGCCAGAGCTCCACTTCTTTACAGCGGCTCAGATCGAGCATCAGGTTCTGGTATTTCATTGATTTCTAATGATAATTCACAGATGTGTTCATATTGTCACAGTAAACACTGAGGGACATTACAGCCAACACATTCTGGGCTTCGAGTCAAATCATCGGTGTTTCCTACCAGCACCGAAGCTTCATATGGATCCTTGATAAACCTTTGTGAATGATCTGCGGGATGTCCTCTGGATTTAAACTTCACTCTGTAGTTTTATTAGATGCTGAGTGTCTCAGTGATGCAGTGTTTGCTTTATGCTGAGTCACGATCTGCACTGCGTCCTCAGTAAATCATCAGTGTGGACAGACTGAGCTGAACCTCCTCCACCTTTTAGAGAACACTTGTTTTAAATCCTGACAAAGCTGCAGGCGTTCATGATGCAGAACCTCTACAGAGAGAGAAAAGGACTTTATGGTGCCTTTATGCTTTGAACTGGGTTTGTTAAGGTGGACTTGTGACAGGAAACAAAGCTTTAAGACATTTAACACGTCGGTCTGATGCCTGAATAAACACGAGTTACTTTTATCTAAACTTCTATGAACCTCTTTATTTATTGATGTACTTTTCTAACATCACTAATAGATGTGTTAGAAAAGTACATCAATAAATAAAGAGTTTGGGGCAGAAGAGGTTAAAAAAACAAACTCGTACAGTAACAATAATCACCAAACGTCGTTGTTGCTAAAATTTCATCATCCTCTGCTTGGATATTAAAAAACAGGCCGCAGGATAAAATAAGTGTTATAGAATAACTGATAAAGTAACAAGGCGAGTCCATCGTGCTGCTGGAGCTCATTCATTTAGACTTTAGGACTGAAAACACTCCTGTCGTTGGTACTTTGAGTCAGCTGAAGTGTTATGCAGATGTTTTAGCGGCTCACATTGTTCAGACTTAAACATTTCAACAGCTGTTGGACGGATTGGGATGAAATGCGCTTCAGACGTTCATGTTCCCCTCGAGATTTAATTGTAATAACTTTATTGATTCACTCACTTTTGCTCCAGCGCCACCATCAGGTCAATGTGTTAATGTGTCCATTACTTTGGTTTAGGACCAAATACCTGCAGAACTGAGGACAATAGAAAGTATATAAATCAAACGTCATTATAAACCTCATCCTGTCTCTTTATAGTTCAATATATAACTTACTTTAAATACATGAAAAACACCACAAATCCATAAGAATCATAAAGAGAACTACTGAACCAACAAACACTGTTTGTTAAAATAAAGGCTTTAAAAACGGTTCAACGCATGTTTAAAGTTACCTGAAAGTATCCAAAGGTTGTTTTAAACAAACCAAGGACACGTGACTCTGTTAAAGAAATGTTCAGTTTTTACTGTCAGCCATTTAACGTCAGATGAGTCCGATAAAAACACCACAGAAGAAGATTGCAGGTCTGGACGCAGCTGCTGTGAGGCTCAGGACTGAAACAAGTCCTGGGAACAGACAAGATATTTACATGGAGGACGTGGCAAAGACCCAAAACACTATTAAACTGAAACCAAAATAACTTCTTCTTCGTGTGTTTGGACAGGGAATCACCAAACTTGGAGATACGTGGTTTTTACAGGATGGCAATGCTTCATGGTCAGGTGTCACATGTTTTTCTCATGCCGGAGGTCAGGTTTAACACTCAGATTCTTCATATATAGTCAGAGGCAGCAGCCTGAGGCGCAGGATGGCCTTACAAGTCCATGCTCACGGACAAATAATCCAACTGCAGCTCAGGAGTCTGATAGAACATCATAAACCAAATCCACCAAAACCCACCAAACCCACCAAATCCACCAAATCCACCACAATCCTCTGGAAATCTTCAACATACTGCAGATCACCAAGGAGAGAGGGGAGGAGACAAGCTGAAAGGGTGGGGAGAGGAGGCAAGGAGACAGGAGAAGAAACGAGGAGACAGAGGACAGGAGAGGAGGAGAGAGGAGAGGAGAGAGGAGAAGAGGAGAGAGGAGAAGAGGAGAGAGGAGAGAAGAGAGGAGGAGACAGGGTTAATGTGTTTATACGTGTTTTCCTGTTGACGTAGTGTGGCTCAGATTAAACCGACCTGCTCTGAGATCAGTTTAGTTCAGGTTTTCGTCCGTCGGCTCTTTAAATACACGTGATGAGGTCACGGATTCACAGCCAATCAGAATCAAGTGTTCTGTGTGTAAACAAACTTTAAAGCTGCAGCATCATGATGATGATGATGATGACCAGCTCCTCTGGTGCTGTGGTGGCCGTGGCCCCCCGGTGGTGGAGAGTCTGAGCTGCAGCTGATCTGATTTAAATTTAAATCAAATATTGAAACTTCAGACACATTCAGTCTTTTACTTCCGTCCCTGTTGATCATTTTCCAAATCAGATTTCAGCTTCATCTCCCTCCTGCTGGGTTCAGCGTTTCTATGGAAACAAGCCTGCAGACAATAATAATCCATCTTAGTCACCATGTAGACGGGTTTATTTTTGCTTCATGTGTTATGCAGTTTTGAACAGAGTTTACAGATTATTAAAACATGAGACTGAACACGTGAGAGAGAATTCCTCCTCTGTACGTCTCAGTATGAAGAACTGATGGGAGGTTTCATAGTGCATCAGACTATTTATTATTAAATAATAACAATTATATAATGGTTCGAGTGTGTAACTGTATTCACTGTTTAGAGCAGCAGAAGTTACTCAATGGATCAGACACGTTGTGTTTCTCTGTGTTCAGGCTCGTTCAGCAGCAGTCTGCGTCCTCCTGAAACCTTCTTTAAAGTCATTTTCTGGCTGGGATACTTCAACAGCTGCCTGAACCCCATCATCTACCCCTGCTACAGCCGCGAGTTCAAACAGGTAACCCCGCTCCCGCCTCGGGTCGGGCGGACCAACATTAAACCTAATGTTTCATGTTACATTAAACTTGATGAGGTCTGTGGAGGTTTTGGACTGAAGTGGTTTTGTGTCTTCAGGCGTTCATCCGGATCCTTCGCTGTCGCTGGAAGAGGAAGCGTCAGGGCTGGCAGGCGTACTACAACTACCGCTGCCACCAGGGCTCCAACAACTCGTCCTTCCTGAGCGGCAGCCAGCAGACGCTGGCCTCCATCAGCCCCAGCCCGCGCTGCGTCGCCTCCAGGCTCCGCCCCCCGCCCTGGCCCTCCTCCTGCACCGACCGAGACCTCCTCCCCGGGTCGAGAGGCCGGCCGGGCCCGGTGTCCCCTCTGGCGCGGGGCGGTGATGGACGGTCTGAGCGGCGACACGGCGCCTCGGAGGGGACGCCGGGCAGCAAGGACCGCTGACTGACACACCTGCCGCCTCAGGTGGCCACGCCCCCCGCCGCTGACATCACGACTGTCGGGCGTCATCAGGTGTGATGACAGCGCGTGTTCCTGGCTCCTCCTCAGCCTGATGACACACCTGAAGACAAGGCGGAGCTGCTCACCTGGACCAGCAAAACGTCACACCATCACCTGAAGGAGCGTCCAACGCTTTCCTTGTCTTTGTGTCAGATGTGAACATGATGAACGGAGCTAAAGTTAATCTAAATGATGTTATTATAGATATGATTCTTACTTTCTGTCTTTATTTTGTGTAAGTGCTATTTAAAATAAAAAAATCACTTTAAATAACTGACTTAAAGCTCACCTGAAACTGTCAAATAAAAGTAAACTGAATTTGAGAAATGTTTTATTAACTCATATTGAAAGTTAATTATACACATTCTGCTCTTGTATGTTTATTTATTGTCCTGTAAAAAATGTATTTTGGTGGTTAAAAACCGTTTTAAAATCCACAAACTTTGATTAACGAGACATTAGTTGAAGCATTAACAACGAGTTCCTGTTCACGATGAACGGATCGGCTGCGATCTGGGATACGAAGGACCGAGGGAACCAGGAAGACCCGTACCTCCTTAAAGCCTTAATATCTCCCTGACACTACATTTATTTAGAAAACCTTCTCTCAGACTCACATCTGAGGAAGTGACATAATCTGTTGAACTTGTTGTGTAAACTTTGTATTCGTAGAAAGAAGTTTTCTCATTCACTTCAATACAGTTTGATCACAGCAGCATCTGGTGGACGTTGGAGGAACTGCAGCTGCTGCTTGTCTGAACTGATTTTAGACTCTGAGTTTATTGTGGAAAACAATCATCAATCATCAATCATCAATCGGTTTGATCCGTCAGCTGCTGTGTGTGTGTGTGTGTGTGTGTGTGTGTTGCTTCCTGATATATTGTACGGTTGTATTGATCAGCTGAACCCAGCTGACAGATAAATGTTGTAAATACAGATGATGGTAATTTATCTAAATTAAATAAAACCATGTTTGTGTCATTAGTGATTGTGAATACTGCTGAAGTCACATGATCAAAAAGTGAGGAGAGAGAAACCTTCACAGGAGGAGGTGAGGAGTTTAACCTTCAGAGGAGGTGAGGAGTATAACCTTCAGAGGAGGAGGTGAGGAGTTTAACCTTCAGAGGAGGTGAGGAGTATAACCTTCAGAGGAGGAGGTGAGGAGTTAAACCTTCACAGGAGGAGGTGGGGAGTATAACCTTCACAGGAGGAGGTGGGGAGTTAAACCTTCACAGGAGGAGGTGGGGAGTATAACCTTCAGAGGAGGAGGTGAGGAGTTAAACCTTCACAGGAGGAGGTGGGGAGTATAACCTTCAGAGGAGGAGGTGAGGAGTATAACCTTCAGAGGAGGAGGTGAGGAGTATAACCTTCACAGGAGGAGGTGGGGAGTATAACCTTCAGAGGAGGAGGTGAGGAGTTAAACCTTCACAGGAGGAGGTGGGGAGTATAACCTTCACAGGAGGAGGTGGGGAGTTAAACCTTCACAGGAGGAGGTGGGGAGTATAACCTTCAGAGGAGGTGAGGAGTATAACCTTCAGAGGAGGAGGTGAGGAGTTAAACCTTCAGAGGAGGTGAGGAGTATAACCTTCAGAGGAGGAGGTGAGGAGTTAAACCTTCAGAGGAGGTGAGGAGTATAACCTTCAGAGGAGGAGGTGAGGAGTTAAACCTTCACAGGAGGAGGTGGGGAGTATAACCTTCACAGGAGGAGGTGAGGAGTATAACCTTCACAGGAGGAGGTGGGGAGTTAAACCTTCACAGGAGGAGGTGGGGAGTATAACCTTCAGAGGAGGAGGTGAGGAGTATAACCTTCACAGGAGGAGGTGGGGAGTTAAACCTTCACAGGAGGAGGTGGGGAGTATAACCTTCAGAGGAGGAGGTGAGGAGTATAACCTTCAGAGGAGGAGGTGAGGAGTATAACCTTCACAGGAGGAGGTGAGGAGTTAAACCTTCACAGGAGGAGGTGGGGAGTATAACCTTCAGAGGAGGAGGTGGGGAGTATAACTGTGAAGGAATTTTCCTCCTTGTATGTTAAACTTCCCTCTTGTAGGTTAAAGGTAACTTAAGACAGAGCTTCACAGGTCAGGTCACCTGTCTGTCTCTGTTCACCTGTCTCACTCTGTGTGCCTGATAAGGCCGAGTTGGCTCTGGCCTCTGGTAAACCAAGGTCTGCTAGATATCTTCTGTTTTCAGGGTTAGACACAACAGGCTGGAGCCTGGTTGTTGACGCTGGATAAGAGAGACTGTAGAGAGGCTATGCTGCTGCTAGGACAGCAATGGTTGACGTCTTTCCTTGTTTGGATCTGATATCCAACAGAGTCCTCACACATGACAGACTGAGTTAGGAATAACCCTGTTTGGATATAGAGGAACTTATCAGTTCTGGGGAGGGTTAAATACTGAGCTTCAGGACACCATCTTCAGATTTGGGTAGCAGTACGCTGTGATTCACACGTGGTGTTTCCCTTTTCTCCTCGATCGAGCTTCAATAAATATTCCTGTTTAAGACATCCAGGTCTCCTGAAACTACTTGTTAGAGTGAACCAGCTCTAAGATTTTCCTCACAATAACCTTCACAGGAGGAGGTGAGGAGTTATGTTTTATTTTGGTGAGAAACTTTCAACTAAGCCACCCGCCCGGCTGCTCGTCTCTGATTGGTCGGTCACGGCCCCGCTCCGTCTGGCCAATGAGCGAGCAGCTGTGTCTCCGTATAAACAGGGATCCCGGCGCTTCACGGGTCACTTCCTGTAGTTCCTCCAACCATCAGCCAGTGAAGATGTCCGGTCGCGGTAAGGGAGCCGGTAAGGCCCGAGCGAAGGCCAAGACCCGCTCCTCTCGAGCCGGGCTGCAGTTCCCCGTCGGCCGCGTCCACCGGCTGCTCAGGAAGGGAAACTACGCCCAGCGGGTCGGCGCCGGAGCTCCGGTGTACCTGGCGGCGGTGCTGGAGTACCTGACCGCTGAGATCCTGGAGCTGGCTGGTAACGCTGCCCGCGACAACAAGAAGACCAGGATCATCCCCCGCCACCTGCAGCTGGCCGTCCGCAACGACGAGGAGCTCAACAAGCTGCTCGGCGGAGTCACCATCGCTCAGGGCGGCGTGCTGCCCAACATCCAGGCGGTCCTGCTGCCCAAGAAGACCGAGAAGGCCCCCAAGAAGTAAAGACCCGGACCCGGATCCGCATCACAAAGGCTCTTTTAAGAGCCGCACACCTCCGACTAAAGACCAGCTCCTCACCGACTCTGGTGCCTGTGATAATAAGTCTTAACTCTTCAGCATCGCTCTGGTGTACAGTCAAATAATACAACAGCAAATAAAATACAGTGAAAACCAAATCCGGGAAGTTGGTGACTGCAGATCCAATGTTCCTGAGTTTCTGACAGTAATCACATGTTTGGAGCATGAGCTTCTGTTCCTTTAACCAAACATTTAGAAACAAATCGGTCACCACGATGTTAAATTAACTATTGAGGGAGATGATCAATAAACTCAGTGTCTCTGATATTGATCTGCATCAGTGAAACAGAACTCAGTTTAAACCAATAGTTTTATGTCCAAGTCAGAAAATCCTCATTACGCTTCTCCAGAGTGAAAATATTCTGTTCTGCTTAATTTGGACAAATCTGAGCCCAAAACACAAGATACGATGTTAACTTGACGATCAATGAGACAATTATCAAGGATGAATTTTGAAAATAATCCTCTTCCTGCATGCAGTACATGTGAAACACATTTCTATTGTATTATTATTATTAGTGGCATAATATTTGTATTTTTTGTACTTTGAGTCATACCAGTTGTTTCCTATTGTTCCTGTTTATTTCCCAGCAGAGAAAGGAGAGGTCTGGTATTGTGTTTAACACGGTGTTCATCTCTTGGTATCTCTGTCATTATTTGGTGACTCCGTCAAATTGTGGTGTATTGATGACTTGATCAATGTGTGTGTGTGTGTGTGTGTGTGTGTGTGTGTGTGTGTGTGTGTGTGTGTGTGCGCTTTTATCCATGAACCAATAAAACGAGAGTTGGGCTCGTTGTGTTCACACATGAGTTTTGAGGCCAAACGTTGTCCAGCTTCACAAAGTGTGACGTGCAGCTCCAGGAAACAGAACCGTACAGTAGGAGACATCTTGTGTCCAGCAGTTAAACTTCTGAAGAGATTTTAATGGGGTAATTAATTTGACTCTGAAAAAGATCTGTGATTATTAAAATCAGTATTTCTAAATGTCTTTAATCATCAAAAGTGTCCATTGGGATGGAAGTCAAATATTTATTGGTTTTTAACGTTTGACTTTTTGATCAATAAATAAATATTAGTTGCATGTGAAAGAGTAAAGAAGCCAAAGTGACCTCATCACTGACATGTTTCCATAAACTGTAATTTTAGACAATATCAAGTTATCAGGTTGATTCCAGATTATTTGACAGACAGATTTGTAATTTTGTAAATCCAGAAATTAAATATTTTTCACCAGTCTTGAAACATAGGTGATTAAGTTATTGTAAAACCTTAATTGGTCTCATATTGGCTGTAAAATGAAATGCATATTTAGGGACAAAGCAGCTAAAATAACTCATAATTCATTTAAATTGATTTGAGTGACACATATTGACCTAAAGTCAGCAACAAAAAAATTAAAAGAAGGCTGTAAAGTGAAGGTAAGATCATGTAAAACAGGTGGGTTTTTTAATTAAATACAGATAAATACAAATTTTACTTAAGTATGATTATTTAATCATATTATTCTGCTTCACTTCACCTCCTGATCTAATCCATCTTGTGTATTCTTTACTTCTATGCTCAGTTTCAGTTGAATTATTTGTTTAAATGTATTAAGGGGACTTTGAAGAGGAAACGACCTGACAGCATGTGGAGAGGAAGCTGAGACAGTCTGTATGAGTGAAGCTTCATCAGAGTCTTCCTCCATGTGAGGGAGCTGCTGTGATAGGGGAGCATGTGTCTGAGGACTCTGGGCTCTCTGGGTTCAGGTCTGTGGCTCTGAAAAGAGCCGTTGTTGGAGGTGTGAGGCCGGTCAGTCTAAGCCCTCTCCCCGCGGATGCGGCGGGCCAGCTGGATGTCTTTGGGCATGATGGTGACCCTCTTGGCGTGGATGGCGCACAGGTTGGTGTCCTCGAACAGGCCGACCAGGTAAGCCTCGCTGGCCTCCTGCAGAGCCATGACGGCGGAGCTCTGGAAGCGCAGGTCGGTCTTGAAGTCCTGAGCGATCTCCCTCACCAGGCGCTGGAAGGGCAGCTTGCGGATCAGCAGCTCGGTGGACTTCTGGTAGCGGCGGATCTCCCTGAGGGCCACGGTGCCGGGCCTGTAGCGGTGAGGCTTCTTCACGCCGCCGGTGGCCGGGGCGCTCTTACGGGCGGCCTTGGTGGCCAGCTGCTTCCTGGGGGCTTTGCCTCCGGTGGACTTGCGGGCGGTCTGCTTGGTTCTGGCCATCGCGGCTCTTCAGACAGGTGAGGCCTGGCGGCGGAGCAGCGGCTTTATAAAGGAGCCGCCGGAGCCACGGCGCCGCTCATTGGTCCCGGCCGAGGAGCGCGCGCTCTGAAGCAGCCTGACTATTGGACGAGAAGAATTGAAACCTTCAGAGTAAAGGTCCTCCGCAGCAGCGGGTCTGTGAGCTGCAGGAAGAACAAGAAACACGTTGTCTGGTTGATGTTTGGGATCAAAACATTTTATTCCTCCCATAACATAATCTTATATCATTCCATAAGTATATATAGACGTTAAGTTGGTGAAATTACTCGGTGAAACTTTACCTCGCAAAGAAATGAAGGTGAATAAAGATCAGATCTGTCAGAGTAAAACGACTTATTTCCTCAATACGTTTGGCACAAAATGTGTTTATATTCTTGACTGTAGCTCACGCTGCAATCTCATCAGAAACTAAACACATTTAACATTACTATTATATATTATCTATTCAAGTTTTGATTAAACGGTCAGAAGGAACGAGATCTGATTTAGAGAATTTATTTCTCACCACATGTTTGGGGAATTATCATTAGATTACATATCAAATCACTGCTGAGAGAAATATTCATAAACAGGCTCTGTACTAAGGTGTGATTGTGTCAACGTTGTAAAGCCCTAAAAACACTTTACACGGTAATGAATGTGAGACATGTTTGGAATAATAATAATAATAATAATGTCCCGACACAGTAAATGCTGGTGTCTGTAGGATGGATGAGGGACATGTTGGATCAGTATAATTGTTTGATGTAGACCGGAGATGGTTGAACCCTGGTGACAATCATTAAAAGTCGTGTTTTTATGAGGAAACTCCACATTTACTGGATTTATTATATCGTAGACGTGATGGAGGAAAGCAGCTCCCAGTGACGGTGGGCGGCCCTGAAAAGGACCTTTGTGATACTGGTTCTCAGCGGGTTTACTTGGGGCGGCTTCACTTGGAGCTGGTGTACTTGGTCACGGCCTTGGTGCCCTCGGACACGGCGTGCTTGGCCAGCTCTCCGGGCAGCAGCAGGCGGACGGCGGTCTGGATCTCCCTGGAGGTGATGGTGGAGCGCTTGTTGTAGTGAGCCAGGCGGGAGGCCTCGCCGGCGATGCGCTCGAAGATGTCGCTCACGAAGGAGTTCATGATCAGCATGGCTTTGGAGGAGATGCCGGTGTCGGGGTGCACCTGCTTCAGGACCTTGTACACGTAGATGGCGTAGCTCTCCCTGCGGGTCTTCCTCCTCTTCTTGCCGGCCTTGGAGACGCTCTTGGACACGGCTTTCTTCGAGCCTTTCTTCGGCGCTTTCGGCGGTTCAGGCATGATTCACTGTTAAAACTCTTCCGGACTCTGATGACGCGCCACAGCCACGAACGGTCAATATGTATCCACTTAATGCAAATGAGACTGTGTTGGTGCTCGCATCGGATTGGTTGTCGCCTGAGCGAGACTGAGCATGCGCATGCAGTCTGGGGGATTAGGTCCCGTTACAGCTGCTCCCACTGTAGAACAGAAATATATATGTAAAAACTTAGAGAAATTATAAGATAAATTAAAGCTGCAAGCAGCGATGATCGGGCCCTCGCTCCCGTGTGCACGTCGGGGTGTGTCGAGGCCGCGGCCTTGTGACTGGATGCCGATCATGTGCGGAGCACACCGTGCAAATTTGATGTAAATCGGATGAAGATTGCCACATGAGGCTTACTTCCTGTTGCCAGTAGGTGGCGCAGTGACTATGATGCCTAATTGGTGTTCAGGTGGGTTCAGGCCGGGAGTCTGATCAAGCATGTGAAATTTGGAGCAGACAGGCGAGCAAAGTGTTGCCATGGCAACAGCGTTTGATGAAAGCTCACAATCTTCAGTATTTTGCATCATCAATGTTTAGAGTGTTTGTTTGCCAAATTTGAAGTGGATCGGGTCAACCTGCTAGGAGGACTACATCAAACTATACAACATGTTATTTCCTGTTGCCACTAGGTGGCGCTCTGACTATGTTTCAATATTGACACATAGATGTGTTCAGGGGGGGACTCTTATGAAACGTCAGAAGTTTGAGGCAGATTGGACAATGTACAGTGGAGTTATAACAACTTCCTGTTTTATGACGAACCATCAAAAACGGACGCTCGCCATCGCCACGCCGTTAAAGTTTTGTGTAAAACCCGAGTATCGTTTATTCACCAAGGTCGTAAGATGTCACTGACCTATGCTACCATGGAAGCTAATGAGGACTATTGTTCTACTTTACATTCACCTGGTGATTTAGTGGCACTACAACAGGATTACTATGTTGAGATACAACAGCATCTCTAGGTAGAGGTAGAGACAGAATTCATCAGTTTTTTTGTTTAATTTTGGAGGGAAGGGCGACTGTTCCCACAACATAGAGAACAGTTAGGAAAAATATTAATGCATTCACTGTAAGCAAATACATTTACAGTGTGTATGCGTTCATATTTTACCCTTGCTTATATGGACATAATTAGTCACATAATAATGTTATGTATGTTGATACATTCACATAAACACGCAAACAATGTGAACATCAATCATGCAGGAAGTTTGGTGAATAGTACAAAATAAACAACGCAACCAACTGTCTTCAACAAAACCTGATGTCTGGCTGTGAGCGCCCAGTAAACTTCACTGGGGGAAATTCTTATCCATACAATGAGCCATGTTCGGTTTAGTAAAAGGAAGATGGAGATGGTCAACCTGTCTGCTTTTCTTAGAAGGAATAGAGAGTTAAAGTTGCTGGAAGATGATGGGAGACGCATATATTTATTCATCATATCCTCCTGCAGTACATGTGGAGATAAGAGGAGAATTCATCAGCTCAAACAATATTACCATTAATCAAATATGGAGGTGATAAACAAGGACCCTCGTTAAGACGTATATTTTTTAATTAAATACAGATAACTTTATTAATCCCAATGCAGTGTTACAGCAGCTACATAACACAAAATAAAAACAAGTAAATTAAAAGGTAACGTTATATTTAATAGAGTAAACTCTAAATACTGAATATTCAGTGTACAATGTCAGTAATATTCTTCATATTTGTAGAATATGTTACTTAATGACTGCCTGTCTCCTTATACTACATCTCATGTCCCATAATATATTATGTGATGATGTAGATGTTGATGTTGTTGATGTTGTTGTTGTTGATGTTGTTGATGTTGTTGTTGTTGTTGATGATGTTGATGATGTTGTTGTTGTTGTTGTTGATGATGTTGTTGTTGATGATGTTGATGTTGTTGTTTTTGATGTTGTTGATGTTGTTGTTGTTGTTGTTGATGATGATGTTGATGTTGTTGTTGTTGATGATGTTGATGTTGTTGTTGTTGTTGTTGATGTTGTTGATGATGTTGTTGTTGTTGTTGTTGTTGATGTTGTTGATGATGTTGTTGTTGTTGTTGTTGATGATGTTGATGTTGTTGATGATGTTGTTGTTTTTGATGTTGTTGATGTTGTTGTTGTTGTTGATGATGATGTTGATGTTGTTGTTGTTGATGATGTTGATGTTGTTTTTGATGTTGTTGATGTTGATGTTGATGTTGTTGTTTTTGATGATGTTGATGTTGTTGATGTTGTTGTTGTTGTTGTTTCTGAGTCTCCGCAGCTGACTGCGCTCAGCCGCTCCACCCGCACTACTTACTGCTTCTCTGCGGACGTAACAGAGGACAGCTGGTTGGGGCGGGGCCAGCGGCCATTCCGTTCTTTCATTCATTCACTCATTGACATTTAAGAATTTATTATTAATTGTTTAAAAAAAAATATAAATTTTTTTATTATTGATTAATTTGCCAAATAGTTTGTCAATTAATAATCTTGTTCAATAAAATGTCTGGGCAACAATCCAAAACGAAAATGTCAATTAAGCTGGAATTATTATTACTGTGCTATTTATCTGCCCATCCTTAAAAATAAAAGTAATTAAGTAAGTAAGTATTAATATGACAGTACTTTATATATATATATATATATATATATATATATATATATATATATATACACACAGTTGTTTGGAGGTTCATAATGTAGAAAGTTGTAGTTCATGGTAGAACACAAGGTGGCAGCAGTAGATAACATCAGGGTGAGCTGTGAAGGAAGAACTTCCAAATTGAACAAGTCAGAAGGTGGCACTGTGGCGAACATAATATACACAGCACAGTTGCATTTACAAGTTCACATACTCTGCAATTTGTGGATTTTAATGACCTCCACAACTGTTCCTTTTCTAAGACAGAATGAATGGAAAATGTACTTCCTTGTCTTCAGACTGTATTATAGTTTCATATGAATAACACAAAATATATAGTAAGAAGAAACACATCAGTTTAGTCTCTGAAACTGAGAGCTAAACTAATAAACTAATGAACTAATGACTAATGAACTAATAAAGCAATGAACTGATGGACTATAAGCCTGCATATAATAAAGAAAAACCATCCTGACTTCTTATTTTTGTGGTGTCGATCAATGATGAAACGACACATGAAGATGGTTTCCACCTTCTTCTTCAGTGGATAGTTTTAGTCTTCGACAGTCAGGAAGGATCATGAACCCGACGACATCACGGTGGACGTCTGGAGGGACACGACCCTGTACGGTGGCCCTGAGTGCAAAATGCCATGATATTTGACGAAACAAATAAGCAAAATTGAAAATACAGCATTAGTGACTGTGTTTTTTTTTTCAAAATTGCTGTTGTATTTTCTGTCATTAATTTGGTTTCCTTTAATGTTGTTTTTTCATCCACTGTTGTGTTTTGCACTTCAGGGCCACCGTACCTGTGAAGGTAAGCTGGTACCATCACTGTTCCACCTGGTGTTACACCAACAGGTGGGATCCATGTGATCACCGGTTGGACGCCGGTAAACATACAACATCTGATGTCATCAAGCATTCGTAGGGCCAAAGTTATTCAACTCTCGTTTTAACGACTCGGCGTCTTCCTGAAAGAAAACTTTGGAAATTTGAAAACACTGACGACAGAATAAACACAATAAAACAGGACCCGGGTCAATGACAGCAGAAAACAGTGACATGTGATTTACTAACTCAAAAACTAAAAAAAGTGGAGCTAAGTTACATTTAACGTCTGTGATGTCGAACAAGCAAATATGTCAATTTAAGAGTTTTAACTTCTGTACGCTGACAACGATTCAGAACGAGAAATAACACGAGATCCTCGAGAGCAACTTTCACGACTCAGCTAACGTTCAGGCTAACACATTAAACACATTTGTACCATGTGATGAATTTCCTCTCTTGCTCTTGTATATTCCTCTTTTCTTTTCTTTGTTTTTACTGTTTAGGATTAAATCCAGTCTTAAAAACATTTGAAACTTTCATTTGAAACCTGAACCTTCTTGACAACGCGTTAAAGCTCGTGTCTGAAGGTTTCGGGGTTAAACTCGACCTCCCGACGACGTTTCTTCTCGCATGTCAAGGTGAGCAGCAACAGCCAGCGAGGCCATAAAGGCTTCGTGTTTACGACCCGCCGCCATCATCAAACTTTCCATAAAGTGGAGTTTTATAGCTGTGAGCTGGTTAATGGTTGACCTGAAGACAGGTGACAGGGGGAAACAGAAACAAGATGGACGCCCAGTTCACACACACAACCCTCCTTATCTCGTCTTATCAAATGTTCTTCTCCTTCTTCTCTTATTCTTTGTTCTGTTCGTCTTTGTCGCCTCTTTTTTTAACCATTTTCTTTCAAAGTCGATCAAACTGAAAATCAAAGCTCAGGGACAAACTACTAATTTAGTTTAGTTATTTTTAAAGTGTTGCAAATCTCTGTTTTCTAATTTCTCTGATTAGTGCTGCAGCGTACTGTTCTGCATTTATTTCTTTATCTTGATGCACTTTAATAGGATATTATTTAATATGTTGTTACATTTGACAGGTGCCTATTTATATTGTTTCTAGTGTATTTATTGTCCTTCTGCACCAGGTTGGTGTTAGAAAAGAGATTTTTAGTCTTAATGAGGTTAAATAAATGAAAAGAAAGAAAGATTACCTGATGATGTGGATCGTTGTTTCCATCTACAGAAAAGTTTAGAATCCATGTAGATGTTGTATTTTATTTATCTTACCTAATAATACTATTATAATACCTGTCAGTGTTATTAGTATATACATTAAGTTCTATTTTGCATGAATTATGTCCAAATATATTGTCTAAAATATGTAGGTCCTATAGTGAAATGAAAACACATTTTTCACATTGTAAAATTACAATGACAGATATATATATATATATATATATATAAATAAATATCTGACATTGTAATTTTACAATAAATTTAACTCAATATTAAATATTGTGATAAATATTGATAAACAATAAAATATAAAGTTAGAAAATGGTCAATATGGCAATTCAGTTTTCTGCTTCATTATTCAGAGTTTAGATTAATAAGTAAATAAGTTTTAATGTCTATATATTTATAAATTCATTGTTTGTCCACTGTCTTTCTCTTTCAGTTTCTTTATCTACAGACGATCAAACCCACTGAGCAGAAAAAACTTTTCCATTTTCAGAATGTTTTTCAGTAATTTTACTTTTTCTGTAAAAGGCGTTTAAAAAAAAACATTCAGCCACAAAAGGTCAAAGGTCAGAGTCCTCAGATCATTTCTTTAGCCTGAACTTCCCCTCACGACTGCAACATTAAATCTTATATTACACATAAAGATTATGCAGTTTAAATTAAGTTTAAATGTGTTTTACTTCATGTTGAATATTTTTTTTGATTTGATTAAAATTTATCTGAATTTTATAATTAATGTTGGTCATATAAAATAAAAAAAATAAAGTGTCACAAAAACATGTTCTGAACAAAAGTAAAAATGTGTGACAGGGCTGAATAATTAACATAATTTTTGAATCATAATTGATTAATTACATTTTAAGTTTGGTTTTGTTACTTATTTTTTATTGTATTTTATAGAAGCAATTATCATCATTTTAAGAAGAAAAAACAACAACGATAACACGTAAAGGTATAAAGGCTTTAAAATATGAAGTTTCCTATATTTTAAGTTAAACAGGAATAGGAATTAAAAGGTTAATTTAATTTCAGAAGAAAAACAATGATTCAATAAAGTCTGTTAGTGTTGATTAAAAACGGAAGCAGTTGAACACTATAACATCTATCAAACACTTGAAAACACAAATACTCGTGTGTGTAATGAGAATTATTGTGGCTTTTATGTGATTTTACTGCAGCAGACTAACCTAAATACTCATCAGTGTAAAACAATAAATCTCCCATAAATCCATAAAGAAGCAGATAATTCCTCTTCAGGAGGGCAGCAGAGGGGCGACCGGAGGACGGGCGGCCGCCGGTTTAAATCCCCGAGCTAAACCGTAGACACAGGATCACCAGCTGATCTGCAGGTTACATATCAATTTAAACAGTGATGAAAGGTAAATGTTGTCAACTTGTTTCTGCTGAAAACAACAAAAGTCAGTTACTACAGGTTTTGGCACAATTTTCAGGTACCTGTACTTCACTTATTATATCCATGTTATGCTTTCTTATACTTCAGGGGTTTCAGTTACTGTGATTCGACGGCCAAAGTTGGATGGCAAGATTTCTAAAACATGACAAATGTCCTTATTTGGTGTATTTACGATGCTTTATGGTCGTTTCATTACATTTGTGGCGAAGTGAAGAGTTACTTCAATACTTTTCTTCATGTTGGGTTTTAATAAGGTCAAAAGACATTTTGAGTCTTTTCTTCTTTGTACTTTATACTTCTACTCACTTATCACAAAATATTGTACATTTTACTTGTGAATGTGTTTTTAATAATGTTGAGCTTTGGACTCTGGCTCATCGTGATGCCATTTCTCACTATTTTCACTATTTTTTCTGTAACACAGTATTTACAGTGTGTATTAGTACTTTACTGCAGTAAAGGAGCTGAACACTTCCTGCTCCTCTGCTGTAACATTACTGAAGCAGGAAGTGAAGCTTGAGGTTAAACCCTCGCTGACAATAAGAAAAGACGTGTGTTGCTTTTCACCAAACATATTTTTTAAAGAAAGTATTCATCAGCTGGTCACTGATGGCGTCTTCGTGTTTACCTGCAGAGTTTATGAAAACATTCACACACATCCACGCCATAAAGCCCTGAGAACCACGACACCTCACCAACCGCTGTGTGTGTGTTTATAAGATGATTAACCTTTACAGTCGTAAACGAAAAGATCGTATCTTCAAAAAACATGGACTGCTCAGGAAGCTGATCCTCCGATACACTAAGCATCATTTTTTATTGATCTCTCACCTGCAAAGCCAGAAACCTGTTTAACGTCACAAAACTACTTTTTTATATTTGAATAAATATTGATTTCAGTGGCACCAGTGATCTCCTTTTACTACACTACATTTCATAAGGAAACATTGGACTTTACTTCACTAGATTTGTCTGACAGCTGTACATTGAATATTTAATTTCACCTTTAAAACATATAATGAACTCTCGCTCTAGCGCCACCAGCAGGGGGAAGCTTCCAACCCTCCAGTACTTTAGTTTTGCAGGATAACATGTTAACATTAAACCCACTACACATGCTGACATTAGCGTTCAGCTCAAAGCACCAGTATGTTTAAGGCTGAGGACGCATCGAGATCCGATCACTCAGACCACATCGGAGGTGGTACATGAAGGTGTCCCCGGCTCAGCTGACGTCCGCTGTGCGAGCAGAAATGTGATTAGTTAGGAATAATTGTGTGTTTAGTTGTGTTGGTTTTCTTTTCTTCAGACTGTTTGTGTTTTTATTTAGTTTGTGCAGGAGGTGAAAACACAGCCTGTTTAAACCAGGGGCACAACTATGGTAAAAGAAACAAGAAGACAGACCATGTAAAGTTTATATGATTTATATGTTTTAAAAAAAATCCCGTCACATTCAGTGAATCCCAAAAATAAACTTGGTTCATTACTGTGAAGTTATCGATCAGCAATAAATCGTGATCATTTACAGTTTTGTTTGTTCATTATATTTTTCTTTCTTGTTTGTCATGAAGTCATTACGTTTGTCTGACAGACAGAAAGGTGTTTCTGATATTTTGTCCACCCTCACTGACATTAATGTGTGTTATTAACAGTGAAGTTTAGCATCTGTTCTTCTTCTTCCTGTCTGTTGTTCACGTCTCTTCTTCTTCTGTTTCTCTCCTTCAAACCATCCTGGTGTCAAAATTCACAGGTGCAGTCTGGGTAAACAATGGCGAGAAGCTGGAGCCAGGAAGAGCCCCCCCCCCCCCCCCCCCCCCCCATCGTTAGCATGTTTTAAGAGAATTAGCACTTTTAGCGTGCGCCGGCTCAGAGGTGCGATTCCTCCTCGGCCGCCTCAAGGTCGTGACCTTTGACCCGGCGAACACAGAGTGGAGTAAGACGCAGGTTAACAGGGCTGTTAAAGTGTCTCAATCTCCATGTGTGAGATGTCAAATTATGAGATTATTGCAAGGCAAACACACACACACACACACACACAATAACACACACACACACACACACACACACACACACACATTACTGCAGGATGACTGTTTCTGGTCAAACAGTTTCAAACCTCCAGAGCCTCGATGACTGAAACACAGCAGGCAGCGGCTGCTTTGATGTGTGTGTGTGTGTGTGTGTGTGTGTGTGAGCTAATGATATATAGAAAACACACATAAATCAACTAATTGGCGACATGACACGCAGGGATCGGCTGCTTGAATGGAGCTGATGTGTGTTGTTGAACTTCAGTCAGAAGTTTGTTTTATCATCAGATTGTGTTTTTTTTTTTTGTCTCTAAAAAGTCTTTTTCACTGGTTCAGCTTCTTAATGTGAAGATTTGATGCTTTTCTTTAAATGACTATGAAACTATAGACAAAATGATTCATTGTGAAATTTGTGATACTGAGCTATATTAAAAAAAGACTTGACAAGAGACAATACTGGTCAGATTAATCAATAATAAAAACAGTTCTATAAAGTCCATCAAGTCCACAAGGAACCGCAGACTTTCTGTGGACTGAATGTCGAAATCCACAACAATAAATATAATAATAACCAACAACCAATAAGAAAAGAAAATGAAACATGAAACATGAAACATGAAAATGACCAGATAAGTTTGCAGCAGACCTGCACACGTCCTGCAGAAATACACTGATCAGTGATGGCAAGTCACATTTACTCAACTACTGCAAAATATAAATAAATAAACAAATTAGGATAGATTAAGATAAAATTGTATTGGTCCCAGGCTACACAGCAGTATATAAAGTCATTAAAATGACTTTATATACTGCTGCAACAAAGTGATGAATACATTACTGATCAATAATTAGATTTTAATAATATAATATATGTTATTCTGAAATGGGCCATTCTGCATACTGAGTTTTACTCTTGATACTTTAAGTATTTTTAATGCTGATACTTTTGTGCTTTTACTTGTGACAGAGTTTTCCTACACGTGTCCTCCGGCTTGCTGAGATGTTGTAGAACTGTAGTTGTGTGGAGCTGCAGAAGCTTCCTGCTAAACTATGACTCAAAATGTTTTTTTTGGGTGATTTGAGATTGAAGATCGTACAATAAAGTCTGGAAATCACGGACACAAAAATAAATGATTCCGAAGGAACTAAAGGCAAAACAACAAAATCCCCTTGTTTCTGCATTTCTAACTGATTTTCTGCTTCTGTGTTCAGATATAAATCTGTAACTTGATTGGGCTCATAATGAGCACACGAGCATCATGGTGGTGCTCCGTGACTTCCTTTTACTTTTCACCAGTTAACTATTGACTGTGTTTAACAGTCTGCAGGCCAGAGAGGAACAAACAGAGCTGAAACACACATTTACAACATTACATACACATTTCAATCAACCTCCTTCCTCTTCCTTTGCATGATTCTGGGAGAAAAATCTAATATTACATATATATTACTAGAAATAGGATATTTTTTTAATTACAGGTACAGTTAAATCAGTCAAACAATTAAAAAATTATGACACTAGAAAAACAATCTAGTAAGAAAAAAGTCTGTCGTGTTTTAAATGCACTAAATCTACTAAAATTAATATTTAGTTATCTTTAATTACATCTTTTTTGGGAGAAATTAATGTTTTATGTATACAGTGATGAGAGTTTCAATCCAAACAAAGTCACATTTTTGGTGCAAATCGTCACCCAAAGTGACACCTTCACAATGTTGTGTCCAACCAACAGTCCAAACCTCAACAAAACAACTCTCAGAACTGTGAAGATGTTAAATATGAATATGTTACAGAACAGAAACACAACTAATCTGTAAGTAATAAACAACACAGGAGATCAGTTGATAAAACAAAAGGCTAAATAAGACGTTTTACTCAAATCAAACGTGTCACCGATCATTTTGACTTCATGGGGTCAAGGGTCAACTACTAGAATGTCAATTATTTACAAAACCAGAGCGATTGATATGTTGATTGACAGTGAGATGGACCAATCGGTCCCCCCCCCCGAACCTGCAGTCTGACGCCAACTGAAGAATCTCCTCATAATAATAGTAATAATAATAACGTCTATTTAAATGTCAGCAAAACCAGAGATGACAAAGTTCTTTACAAGACAAAAGAAGAACAGATACGTATATTTCCTACATATTGAAAAACGAAATGAGGATGAAGAAGAGAGTTAATGAAAGACTGTAAATGTGCTCTGAAAAGGAGAAGAAGAAGAAGAAGAAGAAGAAGCGTCTCTGTGTTTCTTCTGCTGTTGCCAAACATGAACTTGGAATCAGCTCTGCAATGTCGTGTCGAAACCCCGACACTATCACCAGGACGAAGGTTAATGAGGGGAAAGGTAAGGCAGCCAGGACACACACACACACACACACCTGCAGATAAACCAGCTTTTATAAACTGCAGGTAAAAGCAGGTCAGAAAGAATCCAGAGTGACTGAGTTCAAATATATTCTGGTTTACATTATTACAAATCTAAATGTAAATCTCTCGAGTCTTTGGTTCGTTTCTTTACTTTATTTAGTTTTTATAGATGATGTTACATGACTCGGTAATCAATGTTTTGTATCGAATTCTGTCTTTGTTAACAAGCCAAAAAGGTACAAGAAGCTTGTGGACAATTAAACTTCATGGGAGAGCTTAAATACAACTCCCAAGGTGCATTTCAGCAAGAAACTCTCTACAGTCTGCACTGTGATTGAATGCACTGTCAGATTCTGGGTCAGTCTTTGGATTCAGTAACAATGGTGCCACATTGTGTCCACAAATTCAACACTGAAGCGTTTTGAATTCACATCGTGTTTGACAAACTTTGTCTCCATGGCAACAGTAGCCAAGGCTCGTGTGTTGTACTATTTCAAGCCGTCTGCCAAACTAATGGACAAAACATGAATTCTCAGAAACAAAGATGTAATAATTCACCCTGGTGGTCATAATATGAACCTATGTGACCGTTACATCATTCAGGAGACTTTCTGTGTTCAGTAACTTTGAGGAAAACACTTCCTGAAGCACCAAAACATTTTACTACGTGCACAGTAACTGTATTTCTGGTCATTTTTTTTAATTTATATATTTTTAATCTACTTGTTTCTACTTTAATTGATTTAATTTAACTTGTTTATTGTGTTTTAAACCTTATTCTAATGCATTTATCTCATGTAAAGGTCAATGAATAGCCTTAGAAAAGGTGCTACACAAATAAGCTTCCCTAGCCCATGATCACCTGATAACCACAAGCAACGCCATGGCAACCACCAGGAGCACCATAGCAACCATCCAGCCATTGTCTAGAAACACCCTAGCAACCACCCAGAAGGCCTTGGCAACCACCACAAAGATTCTAGAATCCCGAAGTTCCAGAAGGAAACCTCATTCAACATCCCACTGACATTTGTAACAGTTCTAGTGACTAAACATCCAGCCCTGGAACACAGAGTTCTCTTCGCTTCATATCTTTCAATCAGGTAATTAGATTATTAGATAATTGGATAATATTGTTCATTTTTAATAGCAGCCGTTAACAACACCATTTCCCATGAGCCCTAGACCTTTGCAGGCAAAACCTCACAGCTGAAGAGAACTCAGTGTCTGTGGTTAGTTCACTGTCTGTAATAACAGCAGGACAGTCCAGTGTCTGTGGTTAGTTCACTGTCTGTAATAACAGCAGGACAGTCCAGTGTCTGTGGTTAGTTCACTGTCTGTAATAACAGCAGGACAGTCCAGTGTCTGTGGTTAGTTCACTGTCTGTAATAACAGCAGGACAGTCCAGTGTCTGTGGTTAGTTCACTGTCTGTAATAACAGCAGGACATTTGAGCGCCATTAGGATGTGCATTACTCTTTGCCCAACTATTTCTGTTAGCAGTCTGTCATGTGTTATTCATTGACCCCTTCACATACATACAGTTTTTATTACTTCTGGTCGTGGATGTTTCTGAGAAGGCAGGATACGGTACGTTATCCTATCTGACAGAAACTTCTCCTTCCTTGTTCCCACAGCAGCTGATGTTTAAGCACATAAAGCAGAACTGCATTGTGGGAATTATTATCAGCCTAAAGTCGCAGCGACACAAACAAAAAAATCATTTGGAAGGAAAAGAAGACTTTTTCTGAAATGTTCAAGTTTTAAACTTGTTTTTGCTGTAAATAGTCCGGCTGTCTGAATGTGATGCTGCTTGTTTGCTTTGTGGTTTGTGTGTTTTCACGAGGTGGTGTCAGAAGAGCTGCGGTGATAATCATCATAATCATAACCCCAGATGTAACAAAAGGCTGTGTAGCTACTTGTACTATTTTATTTATTTGCTTTTTTCTATATATACCTTAACTAATAATACAGTAAATAATCAGAAACTGAGGTGTCATGCAATAAAATATCAAAACAAACAAACTTAGTGACATGCTGCTTGTTACGTCGAGGTACAGCCGACTGTCACATTATAGGCAGTAAAATAATAATAAATAACAGTGAATCGTGAAGCTACTACAATAATATAAACTTGACTTAATTGAAATTGTTCAGCTGATAAGATGAGCCACTTGAGTGTGTGTGTTGTGTATCTGATGTAGGTTAATGGGGCTGCAGCAGTTTACTGTATGATGAGCTGTAACTGGAGACAACAATCTGTCTGACTGATAGACTGTAATCACTCTGTTCATAAAACTCCTCGTTTCACCTGAATACACTGCTGCTGTAAAACAACTCGGGCTTTACTTTACAGAGACACAGCAGGAAATATAATATATTCAAATATATTGAATATTTACAATCTATAATTTAAAAAAAATTACTTTTATAATTTCTGTAATTTTTTATTTTAATGGCCTGTTTAAATTCTTTCTAAATTTTACATTTAAATTTTAAAATCCAATTAGATCTTTCCATGTCTTTGTTTTGTATTTGTATGTATGTATTTGTTTTATGTGTAGAGTTATTTTTCACACAGTACATTTTTGTTCAATTAGTCATATTTGTAAGAATTCCTTTATATTTAGTTTGCATTTATTTGTCATGATATATTTAGTGATACACACGAAACCTCATTATGAATCAGATCTGTTCTATTTATTTGTGTATTATTTTTTTAATTTAAAACCTTTTGTAATTATGTCTTTTATTTCTTATTATTTTTAAAGTGAATTTCCTTATTTTAGTTTTTACATCCTTATTGTGTGATTTTCTGTATTTCTTCACCACCTCTTTTTACAAAAGCGGTGAAACACCTATTATCAGGGACACAGACCAAACCTCACTGAGAATATGCCGAGTTTTACGCAGCTGTTTCTGGGGAATACCAGTAGTCCCCATCATGTCTTCAGTATTATCTGCCCTTTACAGCGCACTACCGTTCCAGCACTGCTCCTTTACAACTCCACTGTTTATCCACAATCAATGTGGCCAATACAGGGGCGTATTAGGGGCAGTAAGTATATTGTAAATGAAAGTTTATGGTAAAATGGCCCATAAACACGCGGCTGTATAAGTCTGGATGAGCTGGTGTGAAGGACGATTCCCCGAGCGTTTATGGACGCCGGCGAGAGGCGAGAGTTATTTGCTCCCTTTGTTGTCTTTTCCTTTTATTTGCTCTAATTATTGTCTCTGTTGACAGACATGACGTAGTAAACATCTTTGATTGGCTACCAACAGATTTTAATGCCACTGCGGCATTCAATGTGGAGTTAACAGCAGCCAAACTTTTATTGTTCAGCCTGCACATCAGTATGAATATTTGGACTTTATTTTGTAAAGCGTAACGCTGCGTCCTGCTGAGGCCTGAGGGATTTGTTCCAGCTCCTCACTGTGGTGCTGCGCTGTCAACCATTTTGTTTTGGAGAGATGAAATGTGCCGTGAAATGGCCGCCGCCCGCCGGTTCGCCGCGCTGTCTTGCAGGAGTCTCTGCTCAAACACACACTGACTGTGTGTGTGTGTGTGTGTGACTCGTTTCCAGGAAGGACAGACTGATGTAAAACAGATATTGATACAGTTTGTACTGATAACTACTGTCAAAAAGAACATTTTCCAATTAACAATAACTGTTGAAGAAACAAAAAGGATAATTAGTCAGTGATAAATAATTCTTGTGTAATGAGATTTAAAGACTCGAAAATTATGAAATCGGGCATCTGGACGTTGTAGGTTACATAAGTACAACGGTAATAAGTTGGGTCCTATCTTCGACATCCTGCTCTTTACTGGCCTCTGACTGGCTGAACATTTGACCTCGGTGATAACAGCCAAGGATGTTGTTCCTCATTAACAGCGTCACAGCCACCAGGCCTCAGCCATAAAAACACTCTTTCACTTTGTTCTCCACTGAGCAGTTTTACACTCATCTACTGTTTGAAAGTGTCCACAGACTTAACCCCCTGTATTTGATCATAGCATGAAGTATTATTAAAATATCCTGTTTCTTATCATGCATTAGCTCTGCTTAATAAAATAATATCAAATATAAACAACACACAACAGCAGATATACATTTAAGTGAAACTGTACTTGAGGTCTAATTTATTGCCTCGGACCTGATCATTAGATAAATATCCATATTAGATAGCTGAAGTGTCAGTTCAGTCATTTGATTTTAATGCATAGAAGGTGACGATTATGATGATGAGTGATCTTAAAAGACAAACCTTAAGTCTTTCTGTGCATGTTGTTGTGCTGCTGCTGTCTGACATCATTCAGTTCAGACTTCAGTTGTGTTGAAAGTGTTTCAGAAATGTTTCAGGTCCGACTTTGCAAAATGACTGTTGTGACTTTTAGGTAAAAGTGACTTTATTCAAACATGAGATCAATGTGTTGAATTGCCATCAGATTAAAGTAAAGAGGGGTTCTACTGAGCACAAGCACTTGTCTACTTTGTTTTTAAATCATTTTAAACAGGAGGCAGTGAAAAACAGATTTTAGTGTCAAGATGAGTTTTTCTCGACACTCTTCAGTGCATCAAAACAAACGTTATAAAACGGATCTCTGTGGCCTAATGTCTGGACGTCCGCATGTCCAAATCCCGGCGGTGAAATCGTCCATCGCTGCTATCAGAGCTCATCACGCCTCCTCAACAAACATGACTGCGTCTCTGTGGTGAAACCATCTTTACTGCATCCACCCCTCAATAAACTTTATGGTGGTGAAGAGGCCGAGCAGCTCCGCGCTCATTACGCTTTATTTACCCAAAAATGAGACGCGAGCACAGCCGTTGCTACTCACAACGTGGATCCACTCTCTTTGTCCTTCTTTTGCTCACATGCAGAGGTATACATGTATGTTTCCTTATAAGAAGACAAGTTCTTACTTTTTAGTTGTAATCTTTCTAGATCCGGATATAAGCAGACAGCATGAGGAGGGACAGGACACAGATGTTAAAACTTTCATGTTGAATTATACCAAATCATTTCATTTAGTTGGCAGTCGGGCATTAGAGATGTTTACTGCATACTTATATTAACACTTTAATATCCTAAAATAAAAATCCTAATAAAAACAAAAACAGGATTGTTGCACCTCCATTTTTATGTGATTACATATGCAAATACTGGGCACATCTGTAGTATACATCACTATGATATGTTAAAGAGCATGAAATCCCACAGCTCCACACTGACCTCCCTCTGGTTCTCTGGTACTCCAGAGAGTTGGTCATAGCGGATGTTTTGCAAGCCGGGGACGATTGCCCTTTGTCGGCTTTTCTCTAGGACTTACACTCTCTACACTCTCAAATATGAAATAATGACATGTAAAGTTTGGCACTTATGTTTTAGTGGATGTAGACTTCTTTCTCTGAACGCAGGACCCCGAGCAGATCTGGTAACTATAATAGCTCTTTGTGTTTGTAACGCTGCCGCTACACTGACGATGCAGGTATGAAGCCTAAAGGAAAGAATACATTTTTAATTTGTCCGTTGCTTCACTACAAGTCCTGCACCACATGTTGCACATAATGATAATGAACACTGTTAATAAATATACAAATAACAGTTTCATGAAAGTAGCAAGTTAGATAATATAGATGGCTGTCTATCACTATCGTTGTTTTTAGTTCTAGCCAATAAGAGCACAGTAAGGCGGGACTTTGGCGTCACAACCCCAGGAAAAAAACCCAGACCCCTAACATAATGTGTGCAGTGGTAACAGCACAGCTAACAATGCCACAAATTCAACAATCAAAACAAATCAACTCAAAGACAAATATAATGATCAGCGTAACTGAACTTTAATTTCAGTTTGACTCTGAGGATGATGAGGGTCTGAGGGTGTTGCATGCTGTACAGATTGTGACGTGACGTTGGACAATATAAATAAAGTTGACCGGACCTGAGTAGTCCTGTTGAACCTCTGACTCTCAGCTCTGAGCGGGTTAAGTTTATGTCCTATTTTTCCGCCGTGTTTGATTCTTTCTTTTTTTTTTTTTTTTATGATTATGGGCTCACTGCCATTATTCCTCTTTATACAACATATTGCAGCTTATCAGGAGTGAATCAAGTGGAGTTGGGAGTGTCTACTATCTGTACTGAACTATAAAAGTGAAGCCGTGTTGTTGACTTCTCCGGAGGTAAACTCTACTTTTTCTTTCTTCAAACGAAGAAAAGTTGCGTGAGGCTGTAGGGGAGGAACGGCAGTAAAACCACTCTGGTGAAGGGGTCATAACGAGCCACGGGGGCCACACTGGAGGAGGTCTGGTCTCCTGCTCAGGGTGGTAGATGTCACCCAACATGTCGCTGGGGGAAGGCAGGAGGCCGGCACGTTGGGGCCCGAGGCACGTCTCACAGCAAGCACGGTGGTTGTAGTCCGTGATATAGCTGGGACGAAGGAAGAGACGGACGCCATCAGCAGAAATTTACACTTATACTCGTAGAATCTGGGGTTGCGATACATAACCAAGGTTTACTTTCTTTTATGATAAAAAATGTTGTATTTGCCTCTGAACTGCAAACAGTGCTACACTTTACCGATACAACTTCATGCTTTTGTGTCCTTTTAGGAGATTAACTGCAAATAAAAGTATGACTATGACTTTTTTTTAAATCTCCCATCAGACCGTTGTTGCAGATAATTGCTCAGTGTGATCAGCTGATGCCGTCAGGTGAAGTCAGCCTGTTGGGGGAAGCTCAGCCTGTTTGGCTGCTCAGCAACACTAAATAAAGTGGAGATGGTTGGAGCACTTTTTTCAGACCTGAATATTACTTGAGAGTCTTCCTCCCGGGCTGCATTCGGCCTTGACAAGCTCTAGTAAGAGAGGATAGCCTGAGAGGAAACACACAGGGTGGCACCACTCCCCGGTGCTCTAACAGCCCTGCATTAAAACAATGCAGGAAGCATAAACAGATAATGCATTTAAGACTTATCAGACACTCAAACACTTCACAGCAGTTTGTGACTTGCAGACAGGAAGTATATCATTCTGATATATTTATCAGGTATTTATCAGAAGAAGAGGAATGTATTGTGTCCTGCAGGGCTGCTCGGCCTGAACGCTGTCAATACTTAAAGGTACTTAAACATTTTCTTCTCTCAACTGGATTAAGGTGGCTGGACTGTAAAAAAGTATAATGTTAAGAGAGATTTTAGTGCAAAAAGCAACCTGAAACTATAAAAGTGAGACTCCTTGACTAAGGACCCAAAGGAGCCCACATGAGGTGTGGAGTTCCCCAAGGCTCAATCCTCGGGCCTCTTTTTATTAAACATTTACAGTATATTCTTCCATTCTGCTAAATTATGCAAAACTTTAAAATAAACTTTCAACGTGCAAATTTACCAACTGAAAAAAACTGTTGTTTTTTAATGTTTATTTTTATTGGCGGTTTTGCCGACTGATGCTGTGTTACGAGTTTAAAACAGCTTCTACGTCAGGACTCAAGTTCAAGATGGCCGAACCACTGACACACGCACACACACACACACACACACACACTGCTGATAGTCTCTATCAGTGTTGAGATAGGGCTGTTGTTGGAGGCAAAATGGATCCAGAAGGACAAAGGTCTGAGTGAGGACACATGAACACACACCTACACAATTGGGACACACACACACACACACACACACACACAGTGTAGCAGATAGCAGGATCCTGCGCTCTGTTTGCCCAGTGTTCCTCTTCGCCCTTTGGACACCACACCTCAACTGCTGCATCAATTAGCAAATAGGTGTGTGTGTGTGTGTGTGTGTGTGTCTTCTTTCATTCTTCATCTCTTTCATTTCATCTTTCAGTTTTTCACTCATGAATTTGTTCTTGCAAAATGGCTGTTGTGACTTTTAGGTAAAAGTGACTTTATTCAGACATGAGATCAATGTGTTGAATTGCCATCAGATTAAAGTAAAAAGGGTTTCTGCTGAGCACAAGCACTTGTCTACTTTGTTTTTACATCATTTTAAACAGTGAAAAACAGATTTTAGTGTCAAGATGATTTTTTCACGACACTCTTTGTTTGATTCTTTATTTCTTTGCTTTAAACATGTGTTACAGCAATTTTAAGTTTTAAGTAATTAAGTGTTCAGATCCTTTAAGTAAAAGTACTAATACTACACTGTGAAACACACATTGAAAATGTTACTTAAGTAACAGTACGTGAGTATAATCAGGAAAATGTACTTATTAAGAGTACTCCTGTGACTGTTATGCTATTATATATTAGATCATTATTACTCATGCATTATGTTAATCTGCTGATTATTTTCTCCATTAATCAGAGACAGGGTAACTACAGCTGTCATAAACGTAGTGCAGTAAAAGTACTATATATTCCCCCTGAGATGTAGTGGAGCAGAAGTATAGACATACAGGAGAAGAAAGGAATTAAGTAAAGCACCTCGAGAGTCCACGGCTGCCAGCATAAACCTCCGTCTCACAAACATGATGCGACTCCAGTGTGCAAAGATCAGCAGTCATCTTTTCAATAAAGCATTTTTGGTTTTTAATACACTGAAAAATATCATACAGGAATTTAGTGGAATCAACCAATATTTTATCATTAACTTAATACAAATATAAAAGAGTTCACCTGACTTGAAATGATGAGTTAATTAAGCTGTTAAAGAAACATGATCAGCTTGTACACAGACTTCCCAGCATGCACACCTCTTTTTAGTTTGAAGTAAACAGACATGATGGAAACTTGCTGTTTGTCTACATGTTAAATTAAATCACACGATAATAAAAACAATGCCAACAGTGATGAAGGTTACATTGAATTCAGTCCCTTCTCCCGTACCCTTATTAATTTAACAAGGTCAGCGGGAGCAGCCTTGAGTTTGTGACTATAATGTGTGTCACTGTCACCACACAATACTTGTTGAACTTAATGTCTTCTTTTCTCAAGTTCAGTGAACTTAACTGCTTTTACATTTTCACAACTTTAAACCAATTATTCAACATAAATTCAGTTAACTCACATTATTTAGGCAGCAGAGGGACTTTTGTTTTTAAGTTGAACCAGTTTGAAATGTTTTACAGTGTGCAATCATAATCATTTACAAGACATTTACTTTATGTAGAGCAGAAAATAAAGCAAACTCTGGAGCCTGGCAGGTACTTCAGGTGTGAACTCAGATCCTTTACTTCAGTTAAAATACTAATACCACACTGTGAAAATACTTTACTTAAAGTAAAAGTGCTCCTGCTGCAGTAAAGAGTTCCTGTCAGTGTTTTATTATCTCTGATGTTTCTGGATTAATATTCCTGCTGCATTCATGTGTCTGTTGCATTTTCCTGCTGTAGATGTTTAAGGTTGAGCTCATTTTAACTCCTTTATATCCTGTTGGCTAGTTTAATCTGCAGCAATGCATCATGGTCTATAAGATCATCACGTGTTTGTAGCGTCGCCGTCCTGTGAGAACCTCGTATCTCTAAAAAGTTTTCAACTTTTGAAACTGTTTATTTAGCTTCAGGAGGAGAATTTTCTCAGCACATAAAGGAACTCTTCATCCTTCACTTCATCACAAACATTCACCATCAACACATGTGGAGATACGAGGTTTCCACTGGATAAACTGTGATCTGTAAAGGAGCTAAAGCTGCCAGACAGATGAGGAAGAGGAGGAGGAGGAAGATGCATAAAATGGAAATACTCAAGTGAAGTACTTTAAAAGTTGTACTTCAGTACAGTATTTGAAGAGATGTAGTTACAGATTTAAATACCACAAACAAATGTGTGCATGGCCAGTTTATAAGATATATATATATATATATACGCTGTTATAGATTAAAGTTCCCAAAAGTGTATAAAACAGTTCAAACTACCTCCATCTCAACCAGCTACAGCATTAAAGCACAGCTTACGTGTTAGTGCATCAATAATATTGATCCAGTAACTTCATGAAAGGATGTGAATGTGCCACATTTTACAAATGATTGTCAGCTGCAGATGTGTGTTGGATCCTACAGGGCCGTCGCATGCTCATATAAAATAAGCGTGGAAATGATTTCACGTTGCAGCTTGTTGAGTCTGCGGTTCGCTAGCAGAGTAACTTTATCTAAAGACAAAATCAGTCAGATGGATCAGTTTATCAGTTCCACCACAAACAGAAGCAGAATCAGAGTTGACGACCTCCACGCGACGTTACGTGACGCGCTGTTGGAGCTCTTCTGACTCGCGGATTATCAGTACAAAAGGAGAAGAAGTGTGTTAGAAAATATGTGGTTCTTCGATAAAAAGTCAAAGATAAAAGAAATTTATGGAGATAAAGATTTTGGGAGGGAAGTTAACTCCGACTCCCAAGGTGCATTTCGGCAAGGAACATCCAATCACAGACCTAAGTGTTACTGCATGCACCGCTATCGTGGACAAATCAATTCACTTTTAGGTAAATAAACTCCAGCTAAATTTTTGCACAAATCTAACAGGCTTCTTCTCCACGGCAGCTGAGGCTCATGGGTATTGTAGTATTTAGAGCGGCCCACCAAATTGAGGGACAAAACCTGATTTCTCGGAAACAAAGTTGAAATGGTTCAAAATGGTGGTCAGAAGGAGATCGTCTGAAGAAACATCTGAAATGTGGGGAAAAGAGGCTTTTCTTCAGGAGTTTGTGGTTTAGTGTTTGTTCCTGATCACAGAGGATCATACACACGAGCATACGGTGATTCTACTACTGCCACTGGATTTTATTGTCCTCTATGGGTGAGAAAACATTTTCTAATGAAGCAGGATATATGTTTTATAAATGCGTCATCTTCAAGCTTAAAACAAACCTCTGCAAACTGGATTTACCTTTAAAACCCCACTTTTAAGTAGCTTTAGAGTTAAAAAACAAATATATTTTCCACACTGTCTGACAGTTTCATTGAAGCTAAATGAGCAAAATATTCAAATCCAAAACATATTTCTATGGCTGCATCATTCCATCAAATGGAAATATTCAACTTGTCTTGCATGATTTTAACCATCGTTTTGATATCTCTGGGAACTTTGGGATCTCCACTAGAATATAAAATAAAGTTCAGAGATAAAGTTTTCACCTGACAGGTGCAGATGTGATAAACGTCCTGCAGTGTTGCTGAGCAGCCAAACAGGCTGAGCTTCCTCCAACAGGCTGACTTCACCTGACGGCGTCACCTGATCCCACTGAGCAATTATCTGCAACAACGGTCTGATGGGAGAAGAAGTTCTGTTGCCAGTGACATCGACATTTTCTCACATTTTCAACGAGCTGTAGCTTCGAGAGGGCGGACACGAAGGCGGCAGGAGGCAGCACGTGAGGAAAACGTTTTTCAGTTCTTAGGGGAGAATATTTGGTCCACATCCCCGACGTCGGCGTCCAATAAAACATCTTTCCCTCCTCAGTACTCCTCTTTGATGTTCAAAGGCATGGAGGAAGGGGACACCAGCCCGTTGCTGCCGCTGCTGCTCGTCACCATGGCGACGCTGCTCCCGCCGTTTCCGTGGAGGCCGCCGCCGTTGGTGCCGGTGGGAGGGGTGGGCGTGGTGGTGGAGGAGGCCGGCTGCTGGAGCTTCTTCTTGTTGATCTTGCGCTCTTTGGCCCGGCGGTTCTGGAACCAGATCTTCACCTGGAGCAGAAAGAATGTGAATACGAGCGTCGTGTATAACCGTAACCCTCGTGTTTCTACAGCGGTCAGACATCTGCATGATTCAGCAAAACACGTCAAACCTTCTAAAGGACCATAGTAGTGTTTTTGCATGTTTTAGCCCATTTACCATAAATAAAGTTAACTTTTTACGTCACTACATCGAGTCTCAAACCTGCAGGTTAGGGTTCATATGACATGTGATCAAAGTGTGGAGAAATCACTCCAACAGTCCTGATCAATACTAAGACTTGAAGCTCGGTGTACCTGTCTCTCGGACAGGCCGAGCGATGTGGCGAGCTCCGCCTTCCTCCGGATGGTGATGTATTTGCTGTAGTGAAACTCTTTCTCCAGCTCCAGCCGCTGGTGGTCGGTGTAAACCACCCGGTACTTGTCTTTAGTCCGCGTCTTTCCATCTGCAAAACACAGAAACATCACCGCGTTAACAAAACACTTCAATCAAGTTGCATTATGGGATGTAGGATCCAGCTATATCAGCCTGTGCTGCACTGAAGTTGACTTTTATTGTCTCTTTAATATTTCTGCCAATAGTTGGACATGTTGGGAAACTGCGTTCATGCGTTTTGTCTTGCAGAGATTAGATTGAGATTGATTCCTCTGTCACGTCTCCCAGCTCCTCTAAAGCTCAGATTAACACGACCAATCTGCTTTGATCTGTAGAAAGTGTAAAAGGGACACGTTCTGGTTTCTTTCCTTATTTTTTGACAGATTAAACGAAACAAAGCAAACTTTTGTTGTGGCTAGCTGTTTCCCTCTGTTTCCAGTCTATGTGCTATGCTAAGCTAACCTTCATTTTAACCTGACAAACATGAGGGTGGGTTTCGATCTAAACAGCTTTAATTTAAGATGGTATTTGTTTAATCCATTTTTCATCCATATAGTAATGTCTGAAATGATTGTGGCTGTAATTAGTTCATTTTTAGTATTTATAAGTTTTTCTTCACTCACAGATGGAGTCAGGAGATCCAGGATGACATTTTTGTCACCAATCATTTAATCCACTTCAACAGCACAAAATCACACCAACTGTTAGTATGTAAAAACGAGAATGAAGGGTATGGAGTCGTAGTATTTTATATTATGTGTTATAAACCGCTCACATAACCTGACGTCATTGGTTCCTGGACAGACTGATGGAGCTGCGTGTTCTCAGCACGACTCCTGTATTCAAATACACGACCGGCCTCGGCTGGATTTGCATAAACTGAACCATATCTGCTTTTATTCATTTATGGACTTCAACACTGTCAGAGGGTCCAGCTGGTGAAAAGTAAATGAATGAGCTGTTCAAACGACATCCAAACCTTTAAGGTCTATTCAACATGTCTCTCAAACTCAAACTCACACAGCTTTGTTTGAAGAAAGTTTCCAAAAATACCAAATGTGAGAGGCTGAATTTTGGGGAAACCTCTTGTCTAAAATTAAAAAAATGGCAGATACGGATTGTATATGGCAGATTGTAGATGCAAGACAAAATCACAAATTTGTGTCAGATGGTTTTATACTCTGTACAACAACGCCGTCTGTAAGGAAAAAGAAACGATAATGAATGTACATCTTTATAGTGCCTCGTCTCGCCGTGACGACATGCAGCACGTCTCTCGTCACCCCACGTTTCATGACTCTCCACCTGCAGAGCGGCCCCCCCACCTGAACTCCCTCGCTCAGGTGTATCAGTCTTACTACAAGTCTCAACCCAAACTCTTCCCTTGGACCTGGAGCGAGACTTCTTCTCGACCAACTAGTCACTGAACCTATTAAACCTCACTGCACCTAAAGAAATAAATATCAGTTTAAGTGTGCACTACATTTAATATTTTCACCTCTTACCTTTGACCTTTCTGATGGGGAACTGAAGCCGCTACATCGCTCTCTTCACAGCCACCAGACTCCTTTGAGAAAAATTGTAATTTTACCTCGCAGAACACAGGAGTTGCTTTTCTGCCACTGCGACGTTACACATCGTAACACGTTAGTTCGGATCCGAACAAACATGTTAAACCACCAAAGTCACACAATAACACAAACTAACCGATCGAGGCAGCGGACCACCAGGTAAAATCACTGTTTTTGTCTAATGAGTCTGGTGGCTTTTCGTCGAGAGCACAGATGGATAAAACAGCTTCAGTTCCCTGTCAGAAAGGTCAGAAAGGGCTGTCTGATGGTAAGGTAAAGCAGTGAAAATATTCTAACTATAGCGTACACTTAAACTGATATTGATTTGGTTAGGTGGGCCTTTTTTTAGGAGGCTAAAATACGTTTTGCTGTTGACCCCGTCCACAGCAGCTGTCAGCTCCTCATACAACCCCACTTCAAAAAGTCCAAACTATCCCTTTAACCCTGAAAACATTCCTGCGTGGCAGCAGAAACACTGACCAACGTGAAGGTCCACAGGTAGACGTGTTGAAGTTAATCAAAAGGCCTTCAGCTCTCTTTAACACGCTCTGATTCAATATTAACTCTAAACACACAACAGTTGAATAAGTGATGTGTCTCTTCTTTAAACACCGTCTGTCCTCTAATCGGTCACCCGGGCGAATTACAGCTCAAACATTTTAGTTTCGGGGGGGAACATCTGTCTGAACCGTCGACTTTCTGCTTCATTTGTCAGAAAGTAAAAACCAACAGTTTGATTCTCTGCTGAGAGGAACGAGCCACTAATGAAGGAGCGTAAATCAAAAAGCTCTTCAGTCTGTCTGAGAGACGCGTTCAGTCTGCACGTGCTCCCTAATAACAGCACGTACGGTGGCCCAGAGGGCTCAATCCACTGCATCGGACACACAAGCAAATGAAGAAAACTCCAGCTTTGAGCTTTAAAAAGTTGTGAATTTAAATGTTTTTTTAGCTCATTTGTGTTCTGTTCGACCTGCAGAGTTCCTGTATTTGCTGCGCACGTGTTGTTAACTTTAGGAAGGCGTTTTCGTGCTGTGCGTTGAGCCCTCGGGGCCTCCGTAGGTTTGGGTTGCAACCTTAAAATATTTAATGTTTCAAAAGGCAGCAACGATCATCAAAACAGCTGCCAATGAGCTTCAGCTGAACTCGCAGACACTGTTGGGTGGTTTAATTCCTACAAATCTTCATGTTTTATAAACTCTGCAAATGAATAAAGTGACTGAAGCTGTCAGATAAATGTAGAGAAGCACAAGATTCCCCTCTGACATGTGGAGGAGGAGTACTGCAGTATAGTTAAGTAGATGTATGTAGTTACTTTCCACCACTATCTGTCTAAAAATACAATAAATCGGTTATAAACATTCTGGCGATTGACTAATCGATTTAGAGATATTTGTACTTTTGTTATTAAAGCTCTAAAATAAATCAAGATAATTAAAAATGAGGGTGATGGCTTCATCGTGCTGGCTGGAAATAACATCAATGTTTCTAAAATCCTGCTAAAAGAACTGCAGGGCTGCAGTGGAGGTTCTTGTACTTCACTTGAGTATTTCCATCTTATGCATCTTCCTCCTCCTCCTCTTCCTCATCTGTCTGGCAGCTTTAGTTCTTTTACAGATGACAGTTTGTCCAGTAAAAACCTTGTATCTCCACATGTGTTGATGGTGAATGTTTGTGATGAAGTGAAGGATGAAGAGTTCCTTTATGTGCTGAGAAAATTCTCCTCCTGAAGCTAAATAAACTGTTTCAAACCCTCTGGGATCAGCTGGAAAAAGCATCGTCACAGAGCTGAAAACTTTTTAGAGATACGAGGTTCTCTCAGGACGGCGACGTTACAAACACCTGATTATCTTATAGACCATGATGCATTGCTGCAGATTAAACTAGCCAACAGGATATAAAGGAGTTAATCCAGAAACATCAGAGATAATAAAACACTGACAGGATGTTTACCTGGGGTCTACTTTAGTACTTTTACTTCTCTGAAGGATCTGAAGGATCTTCCACCTCTGGCTGCAGCTGCAATTAATCTGATAAACAAAGTCTTCACAATCAGACACACACACACACACACACACACACACACGCTCACACACTAACACACACACACGCTCACACACACACACACACACGCTCACACACACAGATACACACAGATACACACACATACACACACACACGCGCTCACACACACAGATACACACAGATACACACACATACACACACACACACACGCTCACACACACACACACACACACACATGTTTGTACAGCTATACTTGTGAGGACATTCATTGACATAATGCATTCCCTAGCCCCTTACCCTAACCTTAACCATCAAAACTAAATGCCTGACCCCAACCGCTACCTTAACCTGAACCTAAACTTAATTCTAACCTGAACCTTAAAACCAAGTCTTAACCCTCAAACAGCCCGTTGAAGGTGTCTCAGAAAGTGAGGACCGGCCAAAATGTCCTCACTTTCCAAAAATGTCCTCACTCCCATGGTCTAAAACTCAAACTGGTTCTCACAAAGATAGTTGTACAAGAGCACGCTCACACACTAACACACACACACGCTCACACACACACACACACACACGCTCACACACTAACACACACACACGCTCACACACACAGATACACACACGCTCACACACACAGATACACACAGATACACACAGATACACACACACACACACACACACACACACAGATACACACACACACGCTCACACACACAGATACACACACACACACACACACGCTCACACACACACAGATACACACACACACACACGCTCACACACACAGATACACACACACACGGATACACACAGATACACACAGACACACACACACACACACACAGATACACACACACACACAGACACACACACACACACGCACACACAGATACACACACACACGCTCACACACACACACACACACGCTCACACACACACAGATACACACACACACACACACGCTCACACACACAGACACACACACACACGGATACACACAGACACACACACAGACACACACACACACAGATACACACAGACACACACCCACGCACGCACTCAGGTCACGCTTCACACTTCAAAGTGGGAACTGTCTTGTAAACTCTTGTTTTCTCCGCCCAGAGACAAGCGGAGGACAAAGACTGAGTCGAGCCGCCCGGAGTCACGTCCAGCCGGCGGGACATTTGCATCACAACGGCTTCAAACCGGCTTCACACGTTTGATCCGCGGCGGCCGACACGGGGCCCGGGGGGGGGGGGGGGGGGTCCCTCCGTCCCGGGACAGAAACTGTGAACATCGGCGGGTTTTATTTTTCATTCACTGATTTTAAACTCCCCGGGTGCAGACGCAACATATCGACGGTCAACGAAGCTCGTTTAATTTAAAACACTCAAGTCTCAGGAACTTTACAACCTGCAACATACAACTCTGTAACCGGTTAAATTATTACAGAATCTGTTTATATTCAGAAATAATACAAGAAAATAAAATAAGAAAATCTAGTTTAAACTTTCAAACCAAAATTGAGAAAATATCAAATATAGAGGAAGTCAACTATGATTAACAGCTGTTCATTATATTATTATTATTATTATTATTATTATTATTATTATGCTGCTGTTCTAACAGATGGAAACAAATATAAAATGGTTCTTTCATTTTAATAAAAGGACCATTTCTTCCACTCTCCTTCATATCAGATTTCATGTGGAACAAACCTGATCAACTGAACATTAGAGCTGATCAATAAGTGAAACAGAAAGGTGTCTGTGTGCTGCTGTCTGAGTACAAACGAGCAGACATTTGAGTATCAGTGTCTCTGCTATCTGCACATTAACATGTCCAGCAGCCTGTCGGCCCCGGAGCCGCAGGGCTCAATTAAAGTGGAGGAGCAGGAGTTTTTAAATATGTTTCTAACATGTTCAATATCAATAACCCCCCCCCCCCCCCCCCGGGTCTTACTCGGGTTGGACGGCGGTCCGGAGCTGCGTCTGATCCAGTCGTACGGGTTCCTCCTCTGCGGGGAGCCGGGGGACAGCTGCCCCGCCGACGGGTTTAGGGACGCGGGCAGCAGCGGGGGCGGCTGTCCGGGGAACTCCGGGGGGCTGAACCCCAGGGTGGGACCCACCGAGCCGGGCACGGTGGAGGCCGAGGGCGGCCCCCCGGCCGCGGCGGCCGCGGCGGCCGCAGCGTAGTGGTGGGACGACCAGTCGTCCCGTGTGGGCGGAGGGGGGGGCGGGTAGGCCGGGCTCCAGCCGCCGGCGCCCGGCCCGGCCTGCTGAGCCGCGTGCAGCTCGTTGTTGAGGCCGTGGTGGTGGTGGTGGTAGCCGGCGAAGTCTGAGTACTGCGGCGGGGCGGGGACCGCGAAGTTCTGCGGGCTGAGGCTGAGGCCCGGGTGGCGGGTCACCGGGTTCTGGTGCGGGTACATTGCGGGATCCTTGTCCAGCTGCAGGTAACTCACGTACATCTTTCCAGGTGAGGGGACTCCCTCAGCATACTGCGGATCCAGCCTGCCTCCGTCTCACCTGTGTGCAGGTAAAGTGAGCTTCAGCGTGTCTCCTCCTCTACCTGTCCACACCTCCACCTGTCTGCCCTCTCTCTGCCCGCTCTCTCCATCAGCTGCCCGTTAAAAGCTGCTGCAGTCACATGACCGCTTTTATTGCCCTTATCTCCCCCCCCCCCCATCCTCCTCATCCTCCTCATCCTCACAACCGTCACACAACACGAACCTGCCACCAGAAACTTTTTATCCGCTGAACTCAACCCCAACTTAAAAAGTACCCCCCCCCCCCATTTGCATGACAGTCCGCTGCTGCATTTCAAAGGAAAAGAGACGTGACGGCAGCTCAGAGGGGACATTTATTATTTATTCATTACATATTTATTTATTCTGTGGCAGGTTCACCCACTTTATACAATCATAGTAATACTTTGATTAATTAATAATAATTTTACTACTAATACTAATTAATAATAATGATAATAATAAAATAATAATAATAATAATAATAATAATTAGTGTTCCCATGTTGATGACCAAAACACGGGAAATAAATAAAAACCCACCAATAAAACCACAGATAAAAACAATAAAACTGTATATATTATAGGCTAATGTAATCATCCAGGTATCAAACAAGAAATCAATCCTGTTAAACTCCTCAAACTACAATTTAAACTTTTCAATTCAATGTCAATAAAAACATTTAAATATGTTTTAAATCAAAATGTATTTTAGTCAAGTCAATGCAAGTTTATAGTTGATATCACAGTTTATACAACTGTCTGTTTTAAAGCTCAGATGAGTTTATTAATAATAATAATTTGTGTTATTACTTGTTTTTGTTGTTAAGTGACTTTAAAACTCCTTAAAAATATACTGTGTTAATGTGAAAAAACAATGTTTTTCTTACAGATCTGCAGTCTGTGAATTTAGATCAAAATCAGTTGTGGAAATTAACTAAGTAGTAAAAATACTGTGCTCAAGTACAATTTTGAGGTATTTGTACTTTACCTGGATATTTCCATTTTGTGCCACTTAATACTTTGACTTCATCAAAAAAATTCCATAAAGTGTGTTCTTCTTATAAATGAGTAAATTAAAATTAATTTAAATAGTTTTTACTTCACTATTAACATCATCTGTAAGTTTCAGCACGACTACAGTACAACTGTATTTTAAATACTGCTACTCTTACTTAAATCAAAGATCTGAATACTTCTCAACAAACTGACATTTTATCACTTAATTCACATCAATTTAAACATTTAAATGTGTTTTAAATCTAATTGAGTCAAAGTCAAGTTTACATCACAATTTCTACCCTAAAATGTTTTCTATCATATTTGAGTTATTAAACTGTTGAATTTATTCTTTTGGTTTCATAACATCACCAGCAGGTTTTACCTTCAATGTTTTATATATTTATTATGTTTTATGTTCAACCTGAGGACAAAAAAGTTCAAGTTGAAAATTAAAGTTCCCCCAAATATTTCCAGAATTTTTTTTCTTTCTATTTTTATAGTAAATTCACTTTTCCCCCAGTTTTAATTTATTTATTTATTATTTATTTATTTAAAATCTAACAATTTAAATAGATCAAATACAAATTAATCAATAGACCATAAATACTGCAGTAATAATCTTCCCCAAAATTAATGAAAGAAATAAAAGTTTGTTAGAGATTATTATTACTTATTACATTAACGGTTTTTCTGTCCATCTGTATTTATCTTTCTAATTTTATCCCATTTTATATTATTTAGCCCTATTATTATATTTATTATGATTCATCATTATTTATATTTTAAATGTTGTTCTTCTGTATTTTTACAAATAAATGTGCTTTTCTTCTCAAAGTGAAGGAACATTTTACTTCAACATTTATCTAAAACGTTCATGTTGAAGGAAAATAAGTCTCGTGCTTCAAGTTCATTTCCTGTTGCTCGCTTCAAAGTTAAAATATGACAAATAATAATAATAAGAAGAAGAAGGAGGAGGAGGAGGAGGAGGAGGAGGATCAGTCTGGTGTCCTGTAAAAACTTTTCTAATTTAAAAAAGAGACAAACTTCACTGCTGTCATGTTATAAACGGGTTCTTTCACTGTTTCATGTTTCATTTATCGTTTTCTTTTAATGTAGAAGCAGCCAGTAAAAAATACATGTTTATTATAAAGAATTAACAAATAAATGATGCCGTATAATTATATTTAAAGAATAAAGGTTATTGATCTTATTAAATGAGCTCCAGCTTCACCAGCCGCAACATTAACGTGATCAATAACTACAATCCAACAACACATATTTCATGTTTCTACACTGTGTTTTACTGCTGTTATGAGAACATGGGAGTGTTCGTCAGCAGCTGAGGAGAGTCTGAAGGTCAACGAGCTGAAGGAGCCCAGAGACCAGAGACCAGAGCCCAGAGACCAGAGCCCGGAGACCGGAGACCGGAGCCCGGAGACCGGAGACCGGAGACCAGAGCCCAGAGCCCAGAGACCAGAGCCCAGAGCCCAGAGCCCGGAGACCGGAGCCCGGAGACCAGAGACCAGAGCCCAGAGCCCAGAGCCCGGAGCCCGGAGACCGGAGCCCGGAGCCCGGAGACCAGAGCCCAGAGCCCAGAGCCCAGAGACCAGAGCCCGGAGACCGGAGACCGGAGCCCGGAGACCGGAGACCGGAGACCAGAGCCCAGAGCCCAGAGACCAGAGCCCAGAGCCCAGAGCCCAGAGACCGGAGCCCGGAGCCCGGAGACCGGAGCCCGGAGCCCAGAGACCAGAGACCAGAGCCCAGAGCCCAGAGACCAGAGCCTGGGGTCCTCGGGCCGGACCCCTGTCCTTACACCTGTTGAGGACCGAGGCTGACCAGGCTCTGACCCGGGACTCCTGAGATCTTTTAATCACTTCTGAAAACTTTGTTGTGACATGTCTGATGTATTTTCTTCCTACATAGAGATATAAGTTAGAATAAAAATGAACGATGAAACGATGGACAATATGATCAGTAATGCTGGTCCCGACCTGCAGCAGACAGGGGAGTCGGGTGGAGGTCTCCAGTGATCCTCCTCCTGGTCTGGACGTCTTGTAGACCTGAGCTGGCCTGTGGCGGTGCGGCCGGTCCGGGTCTCCCTGCTGCAGGTGTAGAAGGACTTCAGCACCTTGAGGGGCAAGGTTCCATGTTTCAGTGTGAACTCTTTGCCGTCTTGTTACACTGACTCAACTCGACTGGATGTCTTCACCTGCATCAACCTGAAACACACACTGTTCCTGGGTCTGATCTGATACAAAGTGTCACATGAAAAAGAAAGAAGGTCTTTGTTTTAAAGATAAGACTTTATTGATCCCACACTGGGGAAACTCACTTGTTACAGCAGATTAAGTTTCATGTCAAAGAGTTTGACCTCTAAACTTCTCAAAAGTTCTGGAAAAAAATCCAAAAGGAATCATTTGACTTGTTTTACATGATGAACACCGAACAGCTTGTTCTCTTTAAAGAAATTGTCAAATTGATTTCATCAATAACAACCTCACTAACTGTACTTACAGTCACGTTTGGTTTATTTGAAACAGACCTGATTGTGACCTTTACTGTCTTATCTTTCATGTTCAGTTCCAGCATCTTTTTAACAGAATAACACGTATATAATTAAAGAGATTAAATGATTTTTGCACCTGAAGAAGATGCAGAGAAGTGTTTTCTCAGCCCTGTGTAATGTCTGCAGGTCTTCTCTCCCCAACAACCCCCATGAATAAGAAGCTAACAGGAAACAATGCAACATGTGTGACATCTGATGTCAAACTGCAGCTTTGGAATGAAAATTAAACATAAAAAACAGCATTTAACAACATGTAATACTTCATTTAATCTTTCAGTTTTTCTGTCTGCGTACTGACTGTTCTGGACTCACTACATACTCTAGTCCAGTGGGGGAAAGGAACTAAGTACATTTACTCAAGTACTGCACTGTTTCCTTCTTCTTCACTACATCAGAGAGAAATATTGCTGTAGCTATGTGTGAGACGGTAAACTCACAAAACTGAGAGAAAGTAAAAAGACGGAGGAGGAGGAGGAAAGAAAGAAAGAAGCTTGCACAGAGTTTGATATGCTGTCCTGTAGCGCCCCCTGCAGGCGTCCTGTTGTTAAAGCTCTGGTCTGTTTCAGTGTTGCTTCCTCTTTCTGGATCGAAATACTTCAGTCTGAAATACTTCAGTAACATTATTGACACCAAAATGTAGAATTACTCCATTAAACGTACACAGAATCTTACCAACGTAATATGGAAGTACATTTACTCAAGTACAAATCTGAGTTACTTGTACTTTATTTGAGTCTTTTTGTATTAGTACTTTTACTGTAACACAGTATTTACAGTGTGTATTAGTACTTTTACTGTAACACAGTATTTACAGAGAAACATGGAGCCTTCAGCAAAGTGTGAGGAGCCAGAAGGATTTTACAGCTTTTCAACAGGCTTCATGTTAAAGGAGGAAGCAGCGTTCAGGTTCACAGCGCTGCTCCTCTTCCTGGACTGAGTCACAGCTTGATAAGCCCTCCCTCCTCCTCCTGCTCTCTAACACAGCGATACCAGTCTGTCAGCGTATTTCCTGGTTCCCTCCCTTCAGATCTCCAGTTTGCAGATGGGTGTAACCAACATGTGGTGACGTGCAGCAGCTGACAGGCCCCGTTCACTGCAGAGACACATGTTGTTGAGATCAGAGCTCAGACTAGTTTCAGCTCTCAGGAAGTGAAACTCACACAGTCGTTGACACTGAGAGGTGAAATGGCTCAGAAAGGAGTTCAGCTGGACCGGGAAACCTTCTCCTGTTCGATCTGTCTGGATCTCCTGAAGGATCCGGTGGCTACTCCCTGTGGACACAGCTACTGCATGAACTGTATTAAAGGCTTCTGGGATGGAGAGGACGAGAAGAACATCCACAGCTGCCCTCAGTGCAGGCAGACCTTCACACCGAGGCCTGTCCTGCTGAAAAACACCATGTTAGCAGCTGTACTGGAGGAGCTGAAGAAGACTGGACTCCAAGCTGCTCCTGCTGATCTCTGCTATGCTGGACCTGAAGATGTGGCCTGTGATTTCTGCACTGGGAGGAAACTGAAAGCCCTCAAGTCCTGTCTGGTGTGTCTGGCCTCTTACTGTGAGAAACACCTCCAGCCTCATTATGAATCAGCTGCCTTTGAAAAACACAAGCTGGTGGACCCCTCCAAGAAGCTCCAGGAGAACATCTGCTCCCGTCATGACGAGGTGATGAAGATGTTCTGCCGTACTGATCAGCAGTGTATCTGTTATCTCTGCTCCATGGATGAACATAAAGGCCACGACACAGTGTCAGCTGCAGCAGAAAGGACCGAGAGGCAGAGAGAGCTCGAGGTGAGTCGACTAAACCTCCAGCAGAGAATCCAGGACAGAGAGAAAGATGTGAAGGAGCTTCAGCAGGAGGTGGAGGCCATCGATCGCTCTGCTGATAAAGCAGTGGAGGACAGCCAGGAGATCTTCACCCAGCTGATCCGTCTCATGGAGAAAAGAAGCTCCGATGTGAAGCAGCAGGTCAGATCCCAGCAGCAAACTGAAGTGAGGAGAGTCAAAGAGCTTCAGGAGAAGCTGCAGCAGGAGATCACTGAGCTGAAGAGGAAAGACGCTGAGCTGAAGCAGCTGTCACACACAGAGGATCACAACCAGTTTCTACACAACTACCCCTCACTGTCAGCACTCAGTGAGGCTGCAGACTCATCCAGCATCAAGATCCGTCCTCTGAGGCTCTTTGAGGACGTGACAGCTGCTGTGTCAGAGCTCAGAGAGAAACTACAGGACGTCCTGAGGGACACATGGACAAACATCTCACTGACAGGGACACAACCAGAGCCCAGGACCAGAGCTGAGTTCTTACAATATTCACGTGGACTCACACTGGATCCAAACACAGCAAACACATATCTGTCATTATCTGAGGGGAACAGGAGAGTAACATACATGAGTGAACATCAGTCTTATTCTGGTCACTCAGACAGATTCACTGACTGGCCTCAGGTCCTGAGCAGAGAGAGTCTGACTGGACGTTGTTACTGGGAGGTGGAGTGGAGAGAGGGGGGGGCAGTTCGTGTAGCAGTCGCATACAAGAATATCAGCAGAGTGGGGGGGGCTGAATGTAGATTTGGATTCAATGACAAATCTTGGTCTTTATATTGTGACACAGACAGTTATCAGTTTAATCACAACAGTATCAACACTCCCGTCTCAGGTCCTCGGTCCTCCAGAGTCGGAGTGTACCTGGATCACAGTGCAGGTATTCTGTCCTTCTACAGCGTCTCTGAAACCATGACTCTCCTCCACAGAGTCCAGACCACATTCACTCAGCCTCTCTATGCTGGACTTCGTCTTTACTGGTCTCCTGGAGCCACAGCTGAGTTGTGTGAACTGAAATAGACAGAAGTCCTTTAAGGGACGGCAGGTTAAATTCTGTGTTTCCTTCCTTTAAATTGTTGAGTTTCCATCATTGTTGCTGAGAGCTGATTGTTGTGGCGTCTCGGCTGCTCAGAGATCAGCTGTCAATCAAACCTGAGGGGCGGGACTTGGAGCTCTTGTCATGTGTTGCTGGGTAAATGTTTGAGTGTCTTTAGGCGGCTGCTTCCTGTCTGTTCAGCCATGGAGGCTGTCACTGCTCAGGAGGACTTCTGTTCACCTCCACTGATATTTCTCTGAGCTCTAAATGTCTCATCAATATCTGTATTGATCAAACATCCTTTATCGTACTTATTTTGTTCTCACCACTTTGTAAATTTGTAAAGAAATCTTTAATTAAATTCACATTTCTGTGTTTGGCCAAATGTTGTTGTTGTTGTTGACAAATGGACGTAGAAATGAGGAAGTGTGAGGTGTTATAGAAGTGGAATGATCAGCATCATAATCAATAAGGAGATGATTGTGCATGAAGTCATTGAAGAGACTTTACTGATGGACGTGTGAACAAACTGAAGGTTTCCATCCTGAATAAACCAACATGAACAAAGTGTTTTCCTCTCGTCTTCATACAAAGCTGATGGAGAAACTGAGAAACTCCTCTGAGAGTCTGACGGAGGCAGTTTTCCTCCTGAAACTCCAACACAAAGTTCAGAGTTCATGTTCAGAGCAGAAGAGCGTTTGTCAGTCAGTCTCTGTCCTTTCAGCTTTCCTCCCTGAAACTGATGGTCTCACAGAAAGCAGCACAGCTTCCTGTCACAGACGACCATCTGCACACTTATTAATATTAACACTTCATATTTACCTTCCCTCCCATGAGCCTCTGCTGTGTGAAACCTTCTTCACAACATACAGAGCTGATATGTTCAGGTGCTGCAGTCCCACTTCCTGTCAAACACCATCAGTGCACTGCACCAAGTATTCATGTCTATTTTCTATGGAAATAATCAGCAGATGGATCCAGAATGAAAATAATCATCAGCTGCAGTCCGATACAAAACAGTTCAAAATGAGCTCCAACAGTAAAATCCTGCTTTTCCATGAATGATGAGGAATAATAATCTAATGATAGAATATATAATAGTACAACAGGCACAGGGGACATTTTACTGTGGAAACACTTTAACTACATGCGACTGATTATACTCACAGACTTTTACTGAGGAACAGTTTCACTGCAGGACTTTTACTGTGACACAGTATTTACAGTGTATTAGTACTTTTACTGTCACAGTATTTACAGTGTATTAGTACTTTTACTGTCACAGTATTTACAGTGTGTATTAGTACTTTACTGTAACACAGTATTTACAGTGTGTATTAGTACTTTACTGTAACACAGTATTCAGTGTGTATTAGTACTTTTACTGTTACACAGTATTTACAGTGTGTATTAGTACTTTTACTGTCACAGTATTTACAGTGTGTATTAGTACTTTACTGTAACACAGTATTAACAGTGTGTATTAGTACTTTTTAGATATTCAGGGAGTTGTAAGTTACTCTTTAAGGTCATCATGTTAAACTCCAGCACGCTGATGTTATCTTGCATCAGTATTTATTTCTGGTGGATTTGTCCTTTAAAGCAGCTTGTGTAAGAACAGACGCAGCTCAGGTTTTATTTTGATACAGTTTATTGTAAATCTGTGAAACATCAGATCAGGTTTCTTCTGTTTGAGAACAACTTTAACCGTCCAATCAGAGACCTCCCAGCAGACTGGGAGTCTGCCAGTACAACCAGTGTGAACATCTAGGAAACTAAAACTAACTGGATCAGCTTCTGGTGGGAGCAGCAGCCGGCATCAACCTCTCTCTCTTTTATTTTTATTTTTTAAGGATTATTAAAAAGATGAACTTTAAAAATAGTCGTCACGCCGTCATAAAGCGTCGTAGTCGTCGTCATCTTCGTGCTTCCTCTTCAGCGACTCGCTGCCCGAGTTCTGCGACACCATGTTGGTGGTGATGAGGATGTTCTTGGAGCCAATCAGAGACGGGTTGATGAGGACGTTGGAGACGGCGGGCGTGGATGGCGTGGCTGTCGGGACGAGAAGAGCAGCGAGGGGTTAAAACTGGTTCGCCAGCAGGTCAGGAGGTGGTGCTCTGTGAGGCCGGCAGCCATTTTGATTTTATTTACTGTGTTTTCTTTAACCAAACGGAAATGAAATGTGAATTAATGTTTTAAATAAATGATAGAAAAGGTTTTAAAGCTTTCATTTTCTGTCTTTATAGGCGGATTATTTTACCCCACAAGTCAGCAAAACCTAAAAACTTCAGGTACTGCACTGAAAACTGTAACGAGCTGTAGTTTGATTATTTACAGTCCATAATTTATAAAAATCAAGTGTTGTCTGTCCGACTGTTCATTTATTTATATCGAAATAAAAGCTCCACGCACCCTCTTCTCTCGTTTACATCTTGTATCCAATAATAATATAATAAATATATTATTATTATTATTATTATTATTATTATTATTATTAGGTGACTTCAGATATCACATATGAACACAGCAACCGGCCACTGAACCTTTAAAATGGAATAAACTGCTTCTATTCGCTGATTCCTTCATTCCCTTCGTCGACTTTAAAACTTTATTCTCTGATGTTTTGTTACTGGTGGTTTGTCCTCGTCAACGAGACGACCTGATTAAATAAAGATTTAAATAAATTTCCCTGAACCTGCAGTAAATATTCATCATGACGTTTCTGCAATATGACGTCAACATGTGATGAAATTGTTGTAAAACAGATTAATTATCTTCACTTAGTTTGTTTTAGATTGGTCTTTTTCATTTTATTCTCACATTTGTTTAATTCTTTATTTGATATTTATTTCGTACAAAACAAGATTTGTAATGTTGATGCTTTCTTCTCTGACCGTCACATACAGACATACTAGATAGGTCATCGTATTAAACTGGTGTCAGATCTAAACGCGCCGCTGGGAGGAAACAGGTTCTTACTGGTTTTGGTGGTGGCCGTCTGAGAGGGCGGTGGGATCTGCACGGTGAACCTCTGACCCGTCAGAGACACCGGAGCGCCGACTTTAGCGGTGACGGACTGGACAGACGGAGTTCCTGTGGAGAAAACACGGGTCAACACAGACTAACTGAAGCAGGAAATATACCAAAATATGAACGAGTGAGTCAGAACAAACCTCACTGTAAACTGGTTCCACTGGTTTTCAGTTCAGCAAAACATTCGGTCACAAAAAATAAAGGTTTTACATGAAAGGGTGATTTTTATGCAGGACCTTTTTAACAGAATCAGGGGCAGAGTTGCATTATGTGACATCTGCATAACAATGATTTAAAACTGTACCAGCAGCTGTGAAGCAACTCCATAAAGTGAAGCCTGAAGAACGACTGGACGTTCCTGCAGGACTTATGACATCACAACTAGTTTGGAGCCAATCAGGATCCAGTATGAAACTTTTAGGACGAGACATTCTGTGTCCAGCTGTTGAACTTTTGAAATGAACAATATTTACAGACTCAAAGTTCCACAGAGGGACCAGGTGTCATTTTATTTTTATTTTTTTATTTTAGTGGAAAAACCCACAAATTATTATTCCAAGCAGAATATTTCTATTTCTCTGGAGATGATTTTGGTTTCTCAGCGATGCTGTGATCATTGTCTGCATGTAAACAGTCAGATTAAAACTAGTTTTTACCTATGCAGGGGTTTGATAGCATTTTATCAAATTGATTAATTGTGTGGTCAATAGAACATCAGAAAATCATCAGTCTTCACGTTTGTTTTGTCTAAAAAGTCATAAGATGAAGAAAATCAAACAAATCCTCACAGCTGAAACCAGATCATTCATTTATCAATATTAACAAATGTTATTCGATTTATCGATCAAGTGATGGATTGATCAACTCATCGTTTCGGCTCTAGTTGTAAATTGATAGAGATCCACCAGAACTGGATCCAAATAGAACCGGCCGACAGAACCGTCCCTAAATCTAAAAGGAATTGAAAAGAGATCTTTAACTCTTAAATGTGGACTTTTATATATGGTTGCTGGCTCGGTTACGGTGTGACTGGCTTCTCTTTCAGTTAGAGTGCCTACATTTCCCAGAATTCCTGTTGACAAACTACAGTTTTCAGCATTGTTGCATTCAAATGTAGTAACACCCGCCTGATTTCAAAGGCTCTGATGGTGTTCAGGCCGGCTTGTAGCGCCCTCCACAGCCTCACAGCGGCACTACAGGGAGTCTGGACTCACCGAGGGTCGGCGTGCTCGGCCGGCTGGAGACGGCGCCGACGCTGAGACGAGGCACCGATATCCTGCCGGCAGACGACGACACCTGCAAGGACAAAAAATACATTTAAAAAGCTGTTTTGGAGACTAAAAGGAAAAGTAGAAAATCACAAAATAAATAAAAACATTTTTTTACCTTCTTCTGTACGGACTTGAGTCTGTAGTTGGGCGCCGTCAGACAGTAGCGGTCTGGAGGAAGTCGGGGTCCGGTGTACGGTTTGATCAGCGGGAGAGGAGTCTGGTTCTTCTGCCTCGCAACCTCCAACAGGAACTGAACACACAGCAGAGCAGGAGACCCACGTTACAACACAAAGTACATACAACATGTATAAAAGTACACACACACACATAAATATATATATTATTTATATATGTAAATATTATTTATATATATTTATAAAGAATTATATATATAAAAAATTATATATCATTTTATATATAAATACAAATACACACGCAGTTGTATAGCAGGTTGTTTTGCAAACATTAGTCGATCGACAGAAGATGAACCAGCAACTATTTTGATCATTATTAAACCTTTCAGTCATTTTGTCGAGCGAACATGCTGAATATTTAACGGTTACAGTGAAGACAAAGTCAGAAAGAAATGAAATGCTCCATTAAAAAAGACACTTTTAAATCAGCTGCTTATAAATTCCACCACTTAAACACATCATTAAACCCGATAAACGGGAGGACGGCCTTCTTCGGGTCTTACGTCTCGTGGGGGCGGCGAGGTGAACGACTGGTCCATGCGGCACTGGATCGCCAGTTTGATGTCGTCGGCGTCCACACTGGACTTCTTGGCGTGTGTGGCGTAGATTTTGGCGTCTTCAATGATGGTCGTCACATATCCTGCCAACAGAAACAGCAGCTCTGATGATGATACTAAATGTATTTATAATGTTTGTCTACAAAAATCCTGTTTTACTGAACAAAAGACTCGTTTGTTTTTAAAGAATTGGGCTTCCATCCATTTATTGACAACACTGAGTTAAGTAGACTTAAAGGATAACCTGCGCCTACATATTTTGGTTTCTAAATTACTTTAAAAAAAAAAAAAAGTACAAAAAGTTTTGGAATCCAGTAGATAAAGTGGCTTTTTGACAGCCCCACTAATGTCAGAGTGAAAACACATCTTTGTATAGCCACTAATAATAAATAAACCACAGGAGAAACAAACTTCTGTATGGACAATGGGCTTCTTCTTACCCCTAAAGGACATCTGTGGCATTTGGTGCCACGTTCCACTCAAGTATGAATGGATCAAGTCTTTGAATCATATAAACAACTATGCCCAGTGCCCACTCAGCCAAAGCCTGCTCCAGTTTTAATCTTCAGCCAGAGTTTAAAGGTTCCCTGTGGAGTTTCTGACCACTTGTAGCGTTATGGTGCCACGTTTTCACATGTAGGTTTCTGTTTTGTTTGTTCTTGTGATGCGACACACAATCCTGCAAACCCTTCACATGATTCCACTGACCTGCAGGTGGCGGTAACGCCCCAAGGTATGCAGCAAAGTGCCAACTAAGGAAGAGAAGAAGAAGACTGACAGCAGGTAAACATGGATGTATACAATGAAGGTTTCAAAATGCTGAAAAAACATCTTTGAAAGTGTTTTATGATGAAGGAAATGATTCAAAATGTTTGTCAGGTTAGTGTGTTTTGATTAGAAACAAACTCCAAAGATGATTTTTAAAAGTATTTTAAATCCAGAATTGTTTACATCCATGTTTACGAGCGTTCAGTCTTCTTCCTCACCGCCTGCCGCCACCTGTAGATCAGTGAATCATGTGAAACCTTTATGTCCATCACAGGCTTCTGTAGTGCTCAGACACACATTAAAGCAGTGTTGTGAACTTACTGTAGGTGAACTCCAACATCTGGTTGATGACTCGGGGCTCGTACTCGGTGATCCCCATGTCCTTCAGGATCTGGATCATCACCTGCAACGGTGACAGGATGGTGGAGAAAACATAACTCAACAAAAACCTCGAGTGCTGAGACGAGTGGCTGATTAACTGATGTGGAAATCAACTATTCTGACACACCATTAATCTTTTAGATAGATTGACGTAAAACTATTTGAAGACATCACCTGCAGCTCCGTGAAACTTTACAGACTGACTAAATAATTCACTCAACACATGATTAGCAAAATAATCATTAATTGCATTGCATCATTAATCAGCCACCTCCTAGGACTGATCTCTCCTCCCTGAAGATTTGAATAAAAGAAATAAAAAGAAAAAAAAAAAAATCACATGAACTATATTAAGTGCAGTGAAAAAGGCCCAAAATGATTTAGTATTGGCTTCTCCAATATGGAAACCAAACCTGAAAACATCAATCGGGACTGATTTCACTGATCGTTTTTCACTAAGTGTTGATGTACATGGATACTATCCCTGACCCCGGTCCACCAGGGAGGACCACAAAACACTTCAGTGAATCCTTTGAGTTACGTTTTAATTGTTGTTAGTCAATTACAGTCACAAAAATGGGGCTATTTAAAAGGGTTTAATATTAATATCATGAATTCATTTTTTGAAAACAAACAATAAATAGATGATTTATTCTCTGATCTGTAGTGCTGCACTAAGATTAAATGTCATTTCTGTGGTGATCGCTTCAGGTCTATCACTTGTGGAATAACTTTATAAAAAGGAAAACTCTCTGATTTATCTCAAATTAATACAGTAAATGCTTCTTGGCTGGTTGGAATATTTATTTGATCGATTTAATAATAATAACAATAATTTAATATAGTGATTCTAATGCTGGGTCCTTACAATGTGTCCACATACTTTCGGCCACTTCACGTTAGTGTATCTGTGTGTCGCGTGTTTTACATCCACCCGCCACAAACTGTAAAAACTAACAAGCGAAGAAGAAATGAAGTCTGTTGAACTCGGTGACCAGTTTCACTGTGACACCCCCTGTCGGACGGTCCCTCTCTGAATTCAACCCGCGGCGTTTCGGTGACAAACTCTCCGACAAAGCCATCTTAAAAGGACCGTTAATGTTGTTCAAATCCCGCGTCTGTCGATACCGGAGACAAATATTAATAAAATGTGTAAAGCACTTATCCACCGGCTACAGGCTAGGCTAACAGGCTAGCCGCTGGCTGTTGTTGTGAACGGTAATCCAGCGCTAACGTTAGCTGTCGAGCTAACGGGTTCAGAGAAATATGAGCAAATGCTTCTGTTGTCGATGTTAGTGGGGGCATTTAAACACAAACACGACCAGGGTTATGTCACCCTGCAGCCTGAGGACAAACCCTCGGCTTTAATGAGTTACCTGAGCATCTTTCGGGATGGTCTTCGGAGCAGACATTTTGATTTCCCCGCAGCGCCTTCCCTTCTTCTTCTACTGTTTCAGCTCCTTCAAACAACGGAGCTCTGCACAACTCCCGCGAGATTATCAGCAGATCCGAGATCACGGCACCAACAATAATAACAACACTGAAAACCTGCGGTGGAAGAAAGTAGTTCCCATATATACATTATAAAGTATATATATCTACATATTATATTGGTAGGCCTATGTTACTGTATGTTAATGTCTATATATGTGTATGTATGTCTAATGTATGCATATATATATAATTTTCTTTTTTTCCCCCCTTTTCTTTAAACCATCATCTTTTATTGTGCCTGTTTATGTAATTAATTCCATGTAATGCCTAATGTTATTTTATCTGGGTATGACATAAAGTTTGATTTTAATTGATTATATATACTTTAGTTAAAGTAGCAATGCAACTGTAAAAATACTGTTACAAATAAAACTCCTGCTTTCAAAATGCTATTTAAACAAAAGTACAAAAGTATCATTAGCGAAATGTAGTTAAAGTATTTCCACAGTAAAATGTCCCCTGTGCCTGTTGTACTATTATATATTCTATCATTAGATTATTATTCCTCATCATTCATGGAAAAGCAGGATTTTACTGTTGGAGCTCATTTTGAACTGTTTTGTATCGGACTGCAGCTGATGATTATTTTCATTCTGGATCCATCTGCTGATTATTTTCTCCATTGATCCATTGATCGTTTGCTTTGTAACAATCGTGAAAATAGTGAGAAATGGCGTCACGATGAGCCAGAGCCCAAAGTGACACCTTCACAATGCTTGTTGTGTCCAACCAACAGTCCAAAGCTCAGAAACAGATAAATGAAGTGCAGTAAAAGTGTTAAGTAGAATGAAAGTAAAGTACTCAGGTACCATTTTGTCCAGCTGAGGCCAAAAAGTTTTAAGTCAATAGTTTTAAAGATTCTGTGATGAGTGAAGTGTTGGACAAGTGGACACTACGGTGGCCCTGAGAGGTGCAATTTACTAAAACAAAAAAATCAAATTTAGGAAATATCAATTTGATAACATGGGTAGCAGTTGATCAAAAAAAAAAAAAAAAAAAGAGTAGGTTTTATATCATGAATGCACACATGGTCCGGGTTACATTTAGCAGCTTAACAGACTATATTTCAGCTTCATGTTGAAACATATTCATTTACAAGCTGTTGAAATGACTGTTATATGTAACTTAAACATTTAAAAACCGTCTTCCATCCGAACTCGGTCAAATTTTAACTTTTTACCTGGAAATCACCAAACCGACCGCAGTTTTGACATTTGAGATGAACTACGAGTGAAAACGTTCAATAATTAAAGAACGGTACAACAGCCGTATCTGTTAGTTCATTTTGCCTTTAATAATAAAAAGAAAACTAAAATAAAAATCTCAAAATAAAAAATACATGGCAAAACAATAGACTCTTAAATGATTATGAGAATAATCATGGTCGCAATGATACAGTAGAAGTAATAATAGTCACCATAATAATAATAATAATAATAATAATAATCAGAAGCATAATAATCATAATTCTATCTTTTCTGGTGTCTGTCCACCAGCAGAAATCACTTCCTGTTTTATAGACATTATGGTAAGCATCGCACAGGCCGGGGCGTGGCACTTGTCAAAATATTTTCACACTTAGCAAAGTTACCCCACATATGCACAACAAAATAAGGACAGAATCACAGCTCGTACGATTCACAGCACTGCTTGAAAAACAAACAAACAAAAAAAAACAACATGCTCCGTTTCTTCTTCTTCCTTTTTGGTGACGGTCGCAGCTTCACTGACTGAGCGAAGGAGGAAGGGAGGGGATTTTGGCAGTTTTTAGATTAAAAAGAAACAAAAAGGTTTGTTGGTTTGTGTCAAAAACACGACAAACTATTTTGAAAAATGGCCAAGCATCAAAAAAGATCAACTTTCTTCTTCATTGTCTCCTGAAATAAGCAAAAAAATAACATCTGCAGTTCTGTGGGTTTGTTTTGTCCAATGAAAGTGCAGTGCTCTTGTGTCGTGTGAAATGATGATCTGTGCAGTTTTTATGGGGGAAAAATAAACACGAAACTCGTTAAGAGAGTTTTGACGGCGACGCACAAATGTTTGAAAGACCCAAACTACTTTCAGCCGTCTGGTTTTAAGAATGAACACAGAGAAGATCTAGAAGAGGATAATAAGACCCGAGCTGCCGAAGTCCTTCACATCACGTCTGCGTTTGAATGAAGAAAACATTTAACACGTGGACGATGTTTCGGGAGAAGACGAGGTTCAACAGGTGGATCTGAAGGGAAACAACTGCTGCTCTTTGGTTTATTTTAATCACATCTCTCCTGTTTTCATGGCACTTTTAAGCTTAAAGGAAAAGGAGGGGGGGATTTTGACTCTTGAGTCATAATATATTCTTGTAATAACTTTCGTGTAAAATTATGAAAATTACAAGAATTAAAAGGAAAAAGTCACAATTTTGCGAGAACAAAGTCATAAATTTGGTTATTTGCACTTGTTTTTAAGATACTTTGTCACAGGGCATCGCCCTTTAAAGAATGGCTGGTGATATCATTACTGTCAAAGAAGATCTCGATATTACGTTTTATCATTTTGTGGAAAAAAAGAGGAAAAGTTTTTATGAGCAGGAAGTGACAACATTACGGAGATAAATTTGGTGATCTGATCTTAAAGTCTGTACGATCATCAGTCTTTAAGGTCGATCCGGACAGAGACTGTCAGAAACAAATAAGAGATTTCCAAAGTCAAAATATTTCCAGTGTCATTCTGGGAATAAAGTCATGTAGCTACGATTAAAAAAAATAATTCATTTGACCAAATTGAGAAAGGGAAAAAAAAAAAAAAAAGAGTAAGAATAAGGAGACAGTTTGTGTTACAGGATAAAAGTTGTAATTTTATAAGACAAAAAGTCTTAATATTCCAATTTAACAACATTTAAGGCTCAACATCACGAGAATAACACCAACATTTTATGATACAAACTGTCTTAATATTACGAGATAAAATTACAATTTCATATGAAAGTCCTAATATTACAGGAACCAGTTTCAAAACCACAACTTCACAAGAAAAAGTGATATTACGAGAATTAAGTTGTCCTTTTTAGGAGTAAAAGTCTTTAAAATTAGAAGAAAAAAATAGACAAATCTCATCACTTGTTTCATGAACTGTGAATCACCTTTTCTCTCATAGTTTAGTTTCAGTCTGATTATATGGAAAGATGATAAACACGGACGTTATTAATAATTGGGGTTTTATTCCTCTTTTTTTCGACTGCTGCAAATTCTGTGTTTTTCAGTCACAATAATCACAAAAAAAACAATTAAAGATATCTTCACATTGGCAACAGTGAGATCTGGAAGGCACAAAGCAGTTACTGAATCACCAGATGCAGCTCGATCCCTCCGAAAGAAACATACGGGAGTTATACATTTTCACTAGAAGTGCATTCGGGTCAATTGGTGGCGAGTGGGATTTTAAACAGAGAGATGATGATAATAAACAAAAAAAAAAAACACCAGTATTTCCCTTTAACGAGCTGAAACACACCCGAAACAAACTTGACTGCTCGGCATCAGTTTTAAAGCACTTCACAACTAAAGAACTGATGCGAGTGCAGAAGAGAAATCCACTTTAACTGCCAGCCGGGTGTAAACAGAACCACTTTAGACCAGTTTAAACCAGATTCAGGTCAAATATTTCAGTCTGCTGAGCTACGAGCCTCAATTCATCCAAACCAGTCGAGTGACGCGAGGTCTAAAGTTTGATACGAGTTTAAAAAACAATTCCAGCGTGATCCGAGTTTGTGCTCATCAGTGTCAACAGCGACGCACGCAGGTCTGAACGGTTTCCATGTGAACGTCTTCAAAAGTCACGACATCATCACGCTGTGAAAATAAACCAGTTTAACTGGCTCCAGTTCAGACTGAAGCTGCTGAAACGTTATTAATAAAGTGAGCGCGATCCTGACACATCCTGACGTCTGATCAGTGATCGATTAACCTCCCTGACTGGAGGCTGCAGCTGAACGAGCCTGAGAGCAAACAAGTTCAAGTCTGAGAGATTTTATATTCGTCTTATTGCCAGTTCATTGATCTATCGATCGTGTCTGATAGAAGGTCTGGGCCAAACACCACCGACGTGTCTACCTTTAAAAACAACTGAATACATGATGTTACTCAGAAAAGCCACCAGATGGCAGCTTCACACCATCAGGTCGACCTGCAGCTCCACTTTAACAATGAGACCAAACATTTGTTTTAAAAGATCTTCAATAGGAACAACTTGGTAAAAATCTTACTAATATTTCTAGTTTCTTTACTAAAAATTATGATTTTAACTTGTAAGAAATGATGATGCTTTTCTCATAACATTACAACTTATTTCTTTAAATCTCTAAGTCTGTGGCTCGAACCCTCCAAATATTCTCCTCCTCTTTGATAATAATCATTAAAATGAAATGCCGTTTTTTTTTTTTTTAGGGATTTGTTGACAACAACAAAAATATAGAACACCAGACTTTATATAAATTATTTGATCAATTATTTAAATGACGCCATGTGCTCGACCGCACAGGTCTAGTTCTTACAGTGAAATGTATATTTGTGTTTTTACAGATTTAAGTCTTGAGAGGGAACCAATGGGCTCGAAGCTGAGAGCCTCGGACAGGAAGTCAGACAGGAAGTCAGAGTACCGAGAGACGCACGGACACGTTGTTTAACTTCAGAAAAGAGTTTTAAATGAAAGGAAACAACTCCATCAACGCTGGAAAGGTTCTTTGACAAACAAAAGAAACATCGCGGCTGAATGAACGGACGAATGACGGGACAAACATTTTACAAAATGGACTACGGGGGGGGGGGTCCAGGTGTGACGGGAGCAGGCGAGTGGATGCTGGTGAAATCGAACTTCAGTCGCCGGTATAAGACTGCTGTGACTGTGTGTGTGTGTGTGTGTGTGTGTGTGTGTGTGTGTGTGTGTCCTGCCCTTGCAGCCACGATGTAAAAAGCGTCTACAGTTTTTACTCGAAGAGGAACGGCGATCACCACTGAACACACGTCTCGACTGATCGTAGAAGATTAGTTTTTTCTATGTTTCAAATATATATTCTGTTTGTACAAGACGGTGATCATCGCCACGGAAACAGGTCGACATTCAAAAAGGATTTCAAAGTAAAAGAGGACGAACGCTGTGACTCTTCAGCTGATCGATCATTCCTTCACGTGTTGACCCCCCTCCATGTCACTGGCCCCGCCCACACCTGAACGTCCCGACTACAAAGAAACGGCAGAGATTCGATCCACACCGCCAACATCTGTCCTGTAGCTGGTTAACATTTATAGTTTTTTAACCTTCGGCAAAAAGAGAAACAGAGACGACAGATGGAGAAGACGGCAGCGAAAATGGCGGCGGCGCGACGAATGGCTGAAGCAAGAGAGGAAAAACACCACTGATGCCCCTGCGAGGCCTCCGCCCAAACATGCCCTCATCCATCCCCTCCACTGGGGAATGTGACGTGAAGAGTGTGTGTGTGTGTGTGTGTGTGTGTGTGGTTTCGAAGCGAGCGTATGAAGGGGTTGGCGAGCTCCTAGCAGTCCTCATCCTTGTCATCCACGGCGCCTTTGAGCCGCAGGCGGGCGAAATCCTCGAAGACGAAGTCGTCGTCCTGGGAGATGCTGCTGCGAGGACGAAGAGAGAGAGTTTATTGATTCATCGAGCTGCTGCAGGATTTCAACCACGATACACAAAACTTCCTGTTTCTGTTGCATGAGTCAGAAAATCTCATTCAAAATCCTACTGACATTTCTAACAATTCTGACAAGTAAGAATCCAACCTCGAACAGAGACTTCCTCCACAATATGTCGTGTGGCTTCTTACATTGAGATAATTTATTTAGGTTTTTAGCTGTCTTTAAAAAAAAAAAAAAAAAAAAAAACACCACCCTTTCCCAAAGCCCTCAGATCATCACGGCGTCCACGGGCAAGTCGAGTGTCTGTGGTCGGCACAGAGACAGCTAAGAGCTAAATGATATGAAGGTCTAAAGGTTACCAGGTTCCCCATCTTGCATTAGTGTTAACATGGTAACATTTGGGATTTGAGAACGTCATTAGTTAGTTAGATATTTGGTCATAACCCAAAGCCCTGAAATCGACATCTCAAGAGCCAGAGAAGTAAAAGTAACAAACTCGTATCAACAAATTCAAACCCAGCAGATTTATAATGGATCCAAATGGATTCTGGTTTTATGTTTTATGTTTTAAGACTATAAATGTTTAAGATGTGAAATTCAAACTCACTTTGTGTCGAATTCTATCAAATTGGTGTCGATGGGGGGGTCCATCTCTGGCACAGCTGTAACACACACACACACACACACACACACACACACACACATTAGCATGTCACACTGTTGTTTCCATGGAAACTGCCTCTTGTCTCCATGGAGGTTCAGTGCATGATAAAGAAGGGACGAGAATGGAAAAGACCAGAGAGTTACATGAAGGCTGGTAGAGCAGAGAGTGATTTCCAACAACCTCAGATGAATAATTTTTGGTTATTTTGTTGGTGACCGTCTGACTGGATGTTAAATTCTTCGTTGTGTGACCTCACCTGACTGTGGGCGGGACAACGGCGGCTCCACGGGTTTAGGATGCATTAAGATGAAGGGCAGCTCCACCGAAACGTCTCTGAAAAACAACCAACAGCAGGAAGTCACCTCTCAGTCCAAACCACAAACTGTGGTGGGAAAGACTATCTATTAATATTTATATAACATGTAAACATGGAGGAAGTTTTTATCAACAGCAGATCAGAAAACAGGAAGACTTCCTTCTAAAATATAATTAAATACAAAAAACAATCCAATTTAAAACAGGTTTTAAAACGGATTATATATGTAAAACCCATTTGTTTTCAATCTGTTTATAACCACTTTAACATAGTTTAAACCCACTTTAATCCACTTTACATCTAACTTAAAGCCATGTATCTGTTATTAACAGGTTATAAACCAGATTATCATTTAAAACCAGTTTCTCTCTGGTGTAAAACACTGAACTGTGTTTGGTGGCACACAGAGAAGCTG
>CM062197.1:797500-812500 GCA_031216445.1 Lateolabrax maculatus
TCGACACCGCAGGCCTGAAGACGGAGAAGAGAGGACCAGCTCAGCACCACAAACTGCCTCCGTCCAGCACATACCACTAAAGCTGCTCAGGTTTAAACCTGTTGATGTTCGATTTTTCTGCTGAAACGCTCAGTCAGGTTTTCTGTTCAGGTGTTTTCAGACACACTTTTATAAATCTGTGTTGTGTTATATTTATTCTGATTTTCATCCTAAATATGCTGTGTTTGAACATTTACTTTTCCAATTAAAGCTGAATTATTTATAGAAATGTTAACCTACAGAGGCAAGTCTGGAAAATACTGCTCTTAAATTATTTTACTTCTTAAATTAGAATATTAAGAGTCTTTAAATCTACGAAAAATGTCCTGAGTTAATGGCAAGGATCGGTATCCAGGCTGGTCTGACACATTTTAATAGGTTGATATCAGCTACAATTAACCAGCTCCAACGCAGATCCTTTCTTTACCGTATTTTACAAACAGAGTTCACAGTACTGAATACAGGAAAATATTGTGTGTGTTTGTGTGTGGGTGTGTGTGTGTTACCTTCCCAGTGTCCTCTGGGCCGGGCTGTAAAGTGACTGAACATGGCAGGTTCTGAGGAATCTGAAATCAGTAGAGAAGAAGCAGTCAGCGGCTCAACATCACAGTTTAATGTACATTAGAGTTTGTTCATCAGGCTGAATTTTCTCCTGAATTGGTGTTTTGTGCCACATACAGTGACCACCAGGGGCAGCATTCACCAAGCCTCTCACAGCGCTCCCACTTTTACTCTAAACCTCCCAGCAGCCATCAGTCATGCTGGAGCGCCACACCACGCTCCAACATTACAAATATTTGTCATGGCGTCACCGTGGTAATTCATTCAGCCAGGGGCGCCATCACGACTCTGATGAGAGCGACCACAAATACCAACCTGCTCTGATCTGCAGCACGCCATCACAAACACAGAGGAGAGGAGACGAGGTACTGACGGTTATTTTAGGAACTTCTTTACAGCTTCCCAAACGTCCTCCTCTGTTCTCCGAACACTTCTTTTAGTTTAGCAGGATATCTGAGCAGCTTTTGGGGATTTAATTTATTTAATCAAAGAATTACGCCTCAGACCATCTGTAAGCATGGGGAACCAGTTTACAATCAAACTGTTCCAGGAACCAAACAACTAAAAAGTCCCTTTGTGCAAATTCCTATTTGCATCTCACTACGTCTGAACACCTGATTTCATCACACGAGGAAATCAGCTTACACAACAGCTTAATTATTTATAAAATATCGTTTTCAATAAAACACCTTGGAGTCACCGTGTTGTTCTTTGTAACTGCCACTGCGTCGGTGTTTCACCGATCAGCTCTAAAAACTTCCCCGAAAGGAAGGGGGCAGCGCTTCGCCTGCTGTGTGAACCGGGCGTTAGTTCCCGAGTTCTGCAAAAGGTTTATCGCTCTTTCTAGATTCTGGGAGCCGACTGCAATCAATAAACATCACAGAAAATGTCCGTCCATAGTGTCTGGACCACCACAGTGTTCCACCCCCAGTTCAGGGACTGTTTTGGGTGCCAGGAGCTAAGTGTAGCCCCTGGTTCCTGTGGTGGAAGTAGAAGTTCCTGAGCCCATTCGTGTGTTCCTGGAAACTCTTGTGCAGAGAAAGCGGACGTGTTGAGGAGCAGTGACTCACAGTGAAGTAGAAGGGGTGTGCATGCTGGCCGAGTTTCTTCAGCAGCCTCTCCTGCAGCCGGCTGTTGGGTTTCCGCTCCTCGGGCACCGGAGGGAACGCCTGCAGAAAAAGTCATTAGTATTAGTAGAAGTACTAATATAAGTCCTGCACTGAAAATGTTACTAAGTAAAAGATTGTAAGTAAATGGAGTTGGTTGAGGTGGAGCTCATTTTGAACTGTTTTGTATTGGCCTGCAGCTCTTGGTGATTTTCATTCTGGATCCTTTGCTTTATAAAAATAGTGAAAATAGTGAGAAATGGCGTCACAATGAGCCAGAGCCCAAAGTGACACCTTCACAATGCTTGTTGTGTCCAAACCTCAGGAGCTCTAACCTGGAAGGTGGAGATGTAGAGATCCTTCCTGAAAGACAGACCCAGCACGTCCAGGTCCTCACGGCCATATCGAAATGCACAGGTCAGCGTGACGAAGACTACAGTGAGGAGGAGGAGGAGGAGTTCAGAAATGTTACATGATCCTTATATCTTTACATTAAAAACTCTTCTGCTTTGTCTTTGATTGATGAATTTCTCTGCTGTACTTTTATTTGACACATTATTTTACTATGAGTGTGTTTCTGATCCATTTGTTGTTTTTTTTAACCTTTTTATATCATTTTAATACTTTGGTTTTATTTCCAGATGCGTTTTTTAATGTTTTCATCTCATTTCTTCACATTATGTTAAACACTCTGAACTGCTTCGTGTTTGTTAAATAAAGTTTGGTTGAGAACAAGTGAAATCTAATTTCTCTGATGCATCTGGCTTAAGTGGAACACAGATAAATATCTGACGGGTCCAAATGTAATTTTAATTTTAGATAGATTAGAATTATTAATTAAAACAGCATCACAGGAGACTTTGTTGCGATTAAAAATGAGTAGTAAATTTGTTACACATGAAAGGAACAAATGTAATTTAATTGATCTGTGTCGTTAAGTCAATTATGTTTGTGTTGACCTTTGATGTGGGTCATTTAAGTACACACAATGTAAAATAATTCACAGCAGCAGGGTTTAACTTGATGTTAAATAATAATAAAAAGAACAATTTAATCAAAGGAAGATGTCAGTTTATAACTGAACACGACTGAGCAAAGTTATGAAAGTTATGAAAATGTGAAGGTACCTGATAGTTTAGGTGAAATTAAATTCAGGTCAAGAGCCACACAGGAAGCAGCTTTGACATCATTTTATCTTGTTTGGTGGGAAATAAAAAAGTTTCTCAGTGAAAACATATCTGTCTGTTTTTGTCCTCCTCAGTGTCAAACATAAACCACAGAGATTATTACTCATTAACCCCGTCCTGACTCGGGTCTCATTCTGCTGCTTCAGCTCCTCACCGGAGGGCTGTGCCACGTCTAACAGGTAACAGAACACCGTGAAAATTATATTATTTTATCTACTTCACCATTCAGCAGATGTCTGTTTTTCCTGTATGAACGGTTTAATGTAACCCCGGCAGCAGGCCGACAGGCACGCGTCCTTCTCAAGTTCTTACTTTAACAAAATGGACGCCAGTGAAATATTTGAGCAAAGACCCTGTCGTTTCACCCTTTGGCATGAATACACAATATACATACATATAAATATCACATCCAGCAGTTGTTTTGGTTGAAGTGACTAAAGAAAATTAAAGTTTAAAGTCTAACTGAATTTAAATTAAAAATGTTTTTGTCTGTTAAAGCAACAAATCTGCTCTGAGTCTCGTCTTATTTTCTCCTTTACAGAAAGAAAATCAGAAAACAAAAAGAGAAAAATTCACATTTTATATTTTTGGGTTTAATAATGGCAGCTTCTGGTTTCTAGCATCAATTTGCCTGAATATCGTCAGCTGTCCATCTACGTGGACCCTATATCCTCACAGCCAATCAGAGCCTGGATGAAGCCGAACGGACGGTCACGCTGAGCCCGACCGAAGCCTCTGAACAACAGCCACATTAGCTTTGTGCTAAAGTCTCCTTCTTATCTAACATACAAACAGGAACGCACGTCTCGTCCTGAACCAGCCACCGAACAAACATTCAGCAGGGAAAAGTGCAGCGCTTACATCAGTTTGCAGCGAGAGAGCTAATTAGACGGCAGGTAAACACACCTGCAGTCACTTTAGATGCTGCTGTGGTTCTCACTCTGCGACACCGCTAACACGCCACGTCACTTTAGGTCCTGATATTTCAACACACCTTTTTCCTTCCTTCTAACAATAGAAACCTATTAACAATACAATGAAACAACAGCTTGACATTATTTTTCAGCCTGCAGAAAGGGATGAGCCCATGTTTGCATCAGTCGCTCAGTTAGCATGTGTTGGTTTACATCTACAGTTTGTCTTGGCCTGAAAGAGGCTAAAGAGACGATGTAAGAGAAGCCGTGAATCAAACAAAGAGCCGATAAATGATAATACACCGAGAATAACGGATGGCTACCGGCGCCCATTCCTCAACCTCACAGCGACTGAATTTCAAACACTCTGATGTTCAGCAGGAAGCCGTCCTACCTTTCCTGTCCTTCAGATACTCGGGGTCGACGAGGATCACTCCATCTGTCAGCAGGAGGGAAGGAAGACAAACCGCCGTCACCACAAGTTCACCCGACTGCCCCTCCAACACCAACCGCTACAGGTGGATGTTTACCTGCTCAGGTTGTTTCATTTTCTGTAACTTCATCTCAAACTTTAATGACCACGATACTGCAGGAATGCTACATGTGTAAAATAATTACTGAAACCTGGAAAAACACTATTTTTATTTTTTTATGAAAATAAGTCAAATGTTTGACGACATTTTGCACTTTGAGTCCTTAAAAGCAAAACTCATTATTCCATAACCTTTTCCAGGACTTTGGGAATCCTTCTTGATAAAAAATTAATATACAAACCTCCAATTGTGCTGACTCACCTACAGGGTCCACGTGGTCCAGGTGATCCACAAAGTCTCTCTTTCCCAGGTAAACCGTCACCTGCACGGATCAATCACAGCGTCGACCGCTCGTCAATTTATTTTCTCCTGTTTTTTTTGTTTTTATGTGAAAGACTTTTGTCACGACTGAGAACTCAGACGTGACCGATCGCTGCAACACATCGTACTTTATTAAATTAGAGCACGACTGATTCACCAGCCGGTTCATTATCAGCTGATATAAAGGATCAGATATAAATATCACTTCAGTCCCTGTTCCTATGAGTTGTTTTACCTTTGACATTTTTCTGATAATACTTCTGTGCTTTTACTTGTAATGAAGTAGTTTTTCCCTGTGTTACTATTACTTTTCCCCAAGTAAAAGATGAATATTTGTGGCCCCACTGGTTTTTATAGTTCAGCTGCAGACAGTTGGGCTGTAGCTGAATAAATAAACCGGCTGACTCACCTTACAGTTGGGGCTCGACTTCTTGAAAACTCTGAGAAGTTTGGAAAGAGGAAGATGAGGGGGAGGGGACAGAGAGAAGACACTCATGTTAGTCCTTTATTTCAGACTTTGTTGTATTTGTCTCAATCAACAAATAATGGAGGAGAAACACGTTGTGAGGAAGTTTCAAACTGTTGACTGGATCTTTGGCATGCGGGAGAATATTTGTCAGAATAACGTGAAGAAATGTTAGTTTCTAACAAGGCCACTGTTGATTTCAACAGCAGGAAACTGAGGGGGGGGAAGTGGTTTGAGAGAAAACGCAGTATACACAACCTGGGCTATTATGGGATGTCACCACAAAGCTTTACTGGGGGCAGGTGGAGGGGTCCAAAAAACCCAGACACCCACCAACTGTGAGTCGTTTGATTTGGTTAAAAAGAAGTTGAACTTTGAAAAGGGACATTAAATAGGCTACTAATAAACTTTTTAGTTCATTACATTTATCTGACAGCTTTAATTACTTTACAAATTACGTTTTTGCGCACAAAACAGGTCAAAGTGTGAAAGTACAGCTGAAACCATGAGTCTATCAGTTAAAAACACGGGTTTTATCTGCACACCAACATTAACACCAATAAGAGAAATGGCGTAAAATAAAATAACTTTAAAAGATGTATATCGAAGGCACGCACGATACAACAGTTTCCCATTAATTACACAAACTGAGGTGGGATCGAGTTTCATAATGAACCCAAAGTATTGCCACACTTCTTGACGGCTTGGGTCCGCCCGGGGGATCCAACCTGCGGGTCAGGGACGGCCGCTCGCTGCGGGAGGATCCCATCGTGGGACCTCCAAAACATCTGTAGCCGTACCCCCCTGGATAAGAGGGAAAACTGTTTTACAGTATTCTTTGTATTTTTTTGTGTAACAAAACACTCAACAGATGTGTTGCTGCTGATGGTCTGATGGTAACATGTCTGTCAGAGTTTACAAGGTCAAAGGTCAAAGGTCGACGTTAAAGCACAAATGAGGAAGACTTGTGATCCTCAGTAATAGTCGGGATTGTGCAGCCTGTCTGACCCGAAACGGCTTCATCAGAGAGAGAGTAAGAGTGCAAACAGGCCTGGACCGTCGAGGTTCACAGCATTTGTGTGAAATGGTCACTTCCTTCAACAACCGCCCCGACGCAAAACAGGAAGTAACAAACACGGGAGTTTCTCCTTATCACATCTTCGCTTTGAAGCCGGAGCGGTTAGAAATCAGCCGAGGCGTTCAGGAGAAACTCGAACATCTGAGCTCTGCTGGAAGGAACCGGAGCTGGAGACGTTGGCCTCTGAACAGAGCTGCTGACGCTGTTTCAGCCGCCAGTGAACTGTTTACAGCAGAGCAGCAGCTCCAGCTGATGGCTGCTTCCTGTCGGAGCCGCTGATCCTTTCCACACTCAGTTATATTTACATCACTTCAAAGCACACATTAAAACTGATTTACAGGTTTTTGTGGCTCCAGTTTTGGCACTAAAGGCTTGTTTATCACTGTGGTGTTTTTAGCTGCAGCTACGACTCCAAAAAACACAAAAACACTCACTGCGTAATGAGCTGCAAGAGCCAGACGCCTCTAGAAGGATGTAAATCCAGGTTTGTTCTCATTATTGATGAATGACTGTTTTCTTCAAATGTCTTGTTTTTTTCCAACAAACAGGCCAAAACCCAGAGATTCAGTTTACTGCGATACAAAAAGAAACTCCAGTTCCAAAGAATCACTGGTGTTTTTGTTTGATAAATGACTCAAACTTCAGCAAAAAAATGGTTCCAAGGGTTTTCTCAGTATTGGCTCAATTTAGCCACAATTGCCATCTTGTTCCTGTTTATATGTGACTATTTATGGACGGTTTTACAAGGTCAACTCACATTTATTCATAATGAAAACTTGAGTAAAGCTGAAAGTCGATCCTCAGAACTTTTACCCACAAAACGTTAAGAATCTATTAATCGTTCCATGTTAGCACGTTGATAATCATCGGGGTTATGACGGTTGCATTTAGACCAAAAAAAGTAACAATTAAAAGAGAAATGATCAGCAGATTAATCCATAATAAAACTCATTGTTAGTTGAAGCCCTGAACCTGATGAGGGGAGTGGACTTCTCAACATCTAACGTGAGCGTTCAGAGATCCACCTGCTAAACATTTCCATGTCTTCAGTAATCTGAGCTCATTCTGTGGAGGCAGAAATCTGGAAACAATAAATCAGCACGAAACACACGAGCTGCTGCTGCAATGACGGGAAAAATATCCAAACAAAAATGTAAATATCTTACATCTGTCGTGAACTCAACTGTGTTTGCGTCTGAAGAGAAAGATCATTTTATTTTGTCTTTTTGCAGCCAAGGCGTCCATTTCTGTGGTCTTTTATACTGGTTGTCATAAAGTCGCCCAGCCTGAGGATTCAAACAACCTTCGTTATGTCCTTAATCCCTCGACAAGCCTCAACGTTCAGACTCAAAGACTCGCACACTGCTTCGACTCTTTGACCAAAAGTCCTGCAACAGACAGCTGATTAGTTCAGGTGTTCGATCATCCTTCTGTGTGTTCCCCAGACGGTTCTCTGTAGGTAAACGTCCCACCATCTCTAGAGATTAGATAATTGACGAACACACTTTGAGGATAATATTCCCAGATAAGGAACAGGATGTCATGTGAGTGGAGGAATGTCAAAGATACGTAGAGATAGAGAATCAGCCTCTCCATTACAGAGTTTTTGCTGACAAAGCTGATTTTCACACTGTAAAATGTCCGAGTCACTATTCTTTAATAAAGTCAGTTATGTATTTATTTCAAAACAACATCAGCCGATGTGTTGCTTTCTTACACTCTTAAATATGTTGATATCAGCGTAAAAAATGTAGTATTAAACCAATCCCATAATTTACCCACGATTACATTTCTACTGTCACAACTATGGATTAATTTTATAATCGAATAAATCTGTCAGTTCCTTTATGACAAGTAAATAGATCTGTTGGTGTATGAAAGGTCAGAAAAAATGTTTTAAAAGAAAAGTCTCTTTACAGTTTAAAGCCCAAGGTGACATCTTTAAATGTCTAAAACCAAACAAGATTCAGTTCACAATGAAAACAGATTTTTCTTTCAACTGACTAATACATAAATAAATAAATGAATGAATGAATGAATGAATGAAATCCTTTCAACTAGAAAAGAGAGTGAAGCCAAAATGACCGGTCCCAACAGGCCACGCTGATGTGTGATGCTGTGTTTTTAATGTCGACCTCCTGGCGCGAGCATCAGATGTTTACCTGCACAAACAGCAGCGAACCCTCCGTCAGCGCCGCTCGGTGACGTGAGGAGAACCGGCTGCCGAGGGAATAACTCTTGGTGAGAAAACAGCCGGCTGCACGTAAATACGCTTTAACGCTCGGCTGGCTGCTTCCAAAACTTTCCAGGCGGATGAACGTGTCTCGTGCGGCGAGCGCCTGCTGATCCACCTGCGACGGAGAGGTCTGCGGGGACGGCTGCTTCACCTGAACCTGAAGTGATGTTTCACGCCTGGACGAGCAGCGAGGGCATCAGCTGTACATCCAGCTGTGGTGACGGAGGGCGATCTGTGTGGGTGCTGTGCTGAGGAGTTAACAAATCCTTCACTTATTCCTCAGATAATGTGTTTGGGTTCTGGTGGTGACATTTACTGCCCTGTCGTGGCATAAACGTGGTTTCATAAAATGTAATAATACTTAGATTTCTGTTGGCCCAAATAGCAGCTTTTAAAGATGGTGGCCCGGTTTTCTGTCGTCACTAACTGCATTATAAAAATATCCAAGACTCTAATGCAGAGCTGAAACAAACAGTCGATCAGCAGAACTTTAATCGGAAACAACCCTGATATCTGATTAATTGTTTAAGGGATTTTTTACATCAAAAACACACTACAAAATAAAAGTCGCTGGTTCCAAATGGTCTTCTCGATTATTAACGAAATGTTTTGGGTTTTGGACAACACAAGATATTTGAAGACATGACTTTGGGCTCCGGGAGGCTGCTGAACATTTGACATAATTTTCTGACCTATTATAGACTAAATGCTAATTTTTATTAAACCTGAAAATATGAATTGATAATGAAAACGTGAACCAACCAGACACAAACATGTCTCGGGCGGCGTCTGTTGAGCCACGATGTTTAACCTGTGATGATCTGTGGGCTTACATCATTTTCCTTTAAATACTGCTCCTATCTTAATACATGAAGTGAGTTTTAGTTATTAGTGTTCACAAATGTGAGTCTGAATGAGGCTGTTCCAGTTTCACTTTAGCTGTCTATCACAAAAACCAGACGCCAACCGTACCTTTTATCTCTGTACACTGAGGTACAAATTAATGTTTAGCTGATTAATCTACATCAGGGAACTTAACATCTTCTGTCAGAAACTGGAACTCACAGTAAAGAGCATCAGATAAAAAGGGCAGGAAATGTACCCACTGAGGAAATGGTCTTTCCTCCTGGTCAGAGTTCAGAGACACTTGAGCAGGACAGTTTCATGGTGATTCAGGCGTTTCAGCACTAACCTTTAAAACACAGCTATTCATTAGTCAAACAACAGCCAGAGTGAACTTCACACTCTGAACACTGTGACTCAGAAACAGCGACTGGCTTTACTTCATCAGTCTGAATTGAAGTTGAACGGCACTTCCTCATGTCGGCTGCTTCCTCACAACACTTCCTCTGCACGAACACGCCTCAGCACTCGGTGTCCAGTTGCAGCCCACAGACGCTCGTCCTTACGGGCCCGGCTGCCTTTAAATGGCATCATTATCAGTTAAAACAACTGTTCAAACAAACCATCAGTTAACACGTCTGATGCATCTTCTTTTACATTTAAATGCAAATGGAAACTAATTCCCAAAACACATCGCCCCTCCCTCCTGTCCGTCCTGATGACGTTTAACTCAGCGGATTACATTTAAATGACATGCAGACATAATGATAGCGTTAAACATGGCTGTGAGTGCACAGGGCATTACAACAGAAGCCACCCGACAGGTCTGAACACCACTAACTGAACCTCTCGTGGGAGAAAACAAAAGGTGAATGTATTCTTTAAGATAATCACGTGTTACATTATAAACCTGCTGTGCACAGAGAAGAAAACACTGCCATCAGTTCACGATTTCAGCAGGACAATCACTGTCAAACTGGTTTAAATCAAATGGTTAAACTGTGGATTGTTTCACACCAACTAACAACTAGTTTTATTACTTTATTAATAAATCTGACAATTGTCTTACCCCTTAATTGTTTAGTTTATAAAATGTCAGAAAATGAAACCAATAAAAATAACAACAAGCCTGTATCACTGTTTTCTGATATTTGAGAAACACAAACGATTAATCGAGAAAATAACAGCAAAACAAAAAGCTTAAATGATTAACGTCACTCAACTGATGGTTTCAGCACTATGTGAGATTGACTGTGTAGTTGCCCTCTGATATAAAACTGTGTCACAGCACATCTGCAGATGTGAAACAGGCCGCTCGCTGTGATCTGAACCTCAGAAACACGCTGCCGCCACGACTCCAAACTCAAAAGTCGTCGACCTGCAGACGGGCGAGAGTCAATCACGCTGGTTTTAGTGCAGGAACAGAAGCACGGAGCGGTTCACTGCTTCGGACCACAATGCCCGTAATCTCACCTGGTCGGGCGAAACCAAACCAAATGACAACTCTCGTGCGTAATACAGCGGCTACGCCTGAGAACAGAAATTAGAAGCTCATTTGTGATGCGTTTGTACGTAGCGGCTTAAAACTTCCCGACTTACACGACTTCCCTGCTAACCTTTCCTCGGCTCGCTCTCTACGCTCCGCCTCCTTCTTAGGAGGAGCGGTGTTACTCCGATAACAGCAGGAGGAGTGTACGACCAAATCGTGGTCATCATGATCACTGGTCTGTCCGGAGGCCTGCAGGCGCTGAGCTGCAGCTTCAGCTTCCTGACGGGCCAGAGACTGAATGCTGCTTTGTGCTGCAGCGTCCTGAGGCGCCTCCATGACTAGAAGGTGACCCGGCTTCAGTCTGGACCCCCTCGGCTCCAAAAGTCCCCGCCTGAAGAGTCACGTCAACATCTTTTAAATCCCTTCTTCCAACCTGTTTTTTTTTACTCCTCACGGTGCGGAGGAGGTCATGTGACTCTGGCCTGTTTGGTGACACCTGAAGTTGCTCGGCGTCCTCGTGGATCTGCATTCTTTACACGTTTACAGTCCATACTGGCTATTCAGTTTTATTCTCCATGCTTTTATTTGCTGGATTGTATTTAACTGTGATTTATTTTAATTCTGTTTTCCCCAACACCTTGTAATGTTTCAAAAAAACTGCTACACAAATAAAATGTATTTTTAATACCAATTGCTATGTAAAAGAACTTTAAACACACTGGAGGAAAAGAGGATTGTCTCTGTCTTTGGCTTCTCCTTTCTCTGCAGCAGAACTTCACCAACAAATTAGAAAAACGCTTGAGAAACAAACGACTTCCTCGTGTGACAGCAGGAGCAACTAACTGACCAATCAGAGCTCAACATGCTGGACGGAAACACAGCGGCGGCCGGGTGGTTCATCTTTATGAATGCATCATTATTCTGAAAGCTCATCATGTGTTTTGAATGTAAAATCTTCATCTGCAGTAAAGTAACTATCAGGAACCTGTAACCCTTTTCACCTCTAAAGAGTCGTTGCTACGGGGTTCTTTGTGTTTCTGCTGTATTTTACAAACCGGGACGTTTCAGATATATTCAGTTAATAAGATGTAATGTTGGCTGTGGCACAGACAACAGTGGGACATTGTTGGCTCCAGTACACAGCTGGGAAGGTGTTTCATTAACCTGAACCCTGGAGACTGTCCTGACCACAATGAATACAAATCAGGGGCATAAAAATCTACATACAGCACGAACGACACCATACCAAACTTGAATGGCTTTGCTGAGCCTTTATCCTCTTTACATAAAAACAAAACAAAATAATAAAATAACTGAACCCTAACCACAGAAAACATCAACACTGCGCACACGGTTATATCGTTTGTTTCTATAATCTCGTTCCATCTTTTTTGTCGTTGTTCGGTTGTGTCTTCTACACAAACTACAATGAGGGCCTGAAGGTGTTGGCTCTCCGACGGATACATCACAGTTTCTACAGGCCGAGTTTACGTCATCCGATTCAGTTTACAATCACATAAAGCAGCAAATCTCCACAGCTGAGAGGCTGAAACTGGGGAGCGTCGTACAATAACGAATCATTTCAGCTCGACCAACAAGCGGACGGTTTGTCCGGCTCCACACAGATCAGCAGTGAAGCTGTGGTCACTGCTGCTCTGTTTGTTGTAGTCAGCCGTGTTGTGATGTGACGTCACTTCTGCTCGACCAGTTGCAAATCGACAGCACTGCCGCCAAAACACCTGAAAGGACCTGAACCTCCCTGAGCTGCTCAAACTCGTCCAACAGTGGAAACTAGGGTTGCAACGGTATGAGAGTTTCATGGAACGATAACAAAATATCACGGTTTCACAGTATCATATCGATCGATTGGTTGTCTCCGCCTGTCGACAACGCCCCATGGAAATCAAAAATTAACTGAGAGGTTCCGGCGATGCCAGGCTAACACTAATACGGTAGAATTTAGTACCGTAGATAAGCAAATGTACATGGTATGATAACCGTCAATTTTCACACCGTGAAACCGGTTCTGCTGCAATCGCAGAAACAAAAACCGAGCCGGTTGTTTCCACCAACTCCTGAGAAACATATCTGACTCTGGTCTACTTTTAAAGTTGCAACAATTCATCAATTAATCAATCAACAACAAATTATAATTGTTGGGGAAAAAATGGCAAAGATTTGATGGTTTTAGGTTTTCAAATGTGAGAATTTGTTGCTTTATGCCGAGCAGGTCGTGTTCAGCGGCCAAAACAATCAGCTGAAAAGGGCTGAAAAGCTCCGTAGAGCCGAGGGCAGCTTCAGATTTGAGTAACAACTCACTACAAACACACTCATTGATCCATTCAAGTAAAAACACTCATCTTTAAGCTACACAGCTGTCAGATTAATGTACAATATTTGGTGGTGTCCGTGTTCATCGACTAAAGTACAGCTTTCCACTGCTGCTTGTTGATGTTTAACAGAGTTCGTTCTGATAATCATCAAACGAACAGGAAACACTCAGATTATATGCTGTCAGGATGGAGTCTGTTATCCACATGTGATCTGTCACTGCCTCATGCACCGAGTGTGAAGCCACAGAGTTCCTGTACGATATATGTATTGGGGGGGGGTCTCTAACAGTCGTCACTGTTTGCATAAAGTTTGTCTTTCCTCCGGCTCGTTTCCTCTCCTCCCTGTTTCCCACCTGTTTCCTAACAGGAAGTGACTGGGAGTTCAGTGTCGGCAGGAAAGTTGAGACAGATGTGTTCAGCGTCGGGGCGACTGTTTGCTTTGACCACGGTAAATGTCAGATGACGAGGCCCGATCGCACATTTCAATCCCACACCCAATCACTAAATATTAAAGAAGAGGAAGCTGGTTTATAAAAAAAAAGCAGCTAAAGAAGCAACACAAGTGCAAACAGCGTAAACAAAAGAGCATTTGTGCACATATTTAAGGTGTAAAAAGACCAAGCTTTTGTCTCTACAACACACATACAGGATGTAAACACCGTGAGATTAAAGCTGAGAGTCAGCACTTTAAACTCACAGTCATCCTTTTATCTAAAAATCTACCGTGCAGGAGTTTAGAGCAAACAGAAAGCTGTGCTGCACCTTCTCAGCTGCAGGACGGATTAAAACAGAGTTCACCTGTCACATTATTAAACAGGAAGGAGGAGCGTAAAGGAACATTTAAAAAACCTTGAAAGCTCCTTTCAGGACTTTGTTTTATGTGCTGAAGGTTTATTTAAAAGGCCAGAAGGTCTCTAAAAGATCTGCAGATTCTCTGGATTAACAAAGCAGAAACACAACAGTGCTGAGACAGTTAACAGGGAGTGTGGACATCATCTTCACCTGTCAAACACAACCCGAGGAACAGGCGTTTCCACGGTTTACCTGCTCAGCTGCATCCAGTGCAAACCTCCAAGCCTTCAAACTCACGCACATACATCCACAGCTGACAAACGAAACGCACCCCCTCCCCGAAATCCGCCTCCATTAGCAGCAGACCAACCCGGACCCCCCTCGGCGTCGACCGCACCAAACTCCATTAGAAAACCTTTACATTTTAAATGTTCCTTCGGTTGTCAGCTGGGTAAACACAGCGCTCCGCGTCTTAATAATCATTCTGCCATTAACATCCGGCTGCCTCCACCGAGCAGCGCTGATTCAGTAAAACCTCCCACGGTGTTGATGGAGAAACACCGTGGGAATCTCCAAAGAGTCGGTGCTGCAGGTCGGTCGGTGGTGTCGGTGAGTCCGGGGAGGTGTCGGTGGTGTCGGTGAGTCCGGGGAGGTGTCGGTGAGTCCGGGGAGGTGTCGGTGGTGTCGGTGAGTCCGGGGAAGTGTCGGTGGTGTCGGTGAGTCCGGGGAGGTGTCGGTGAGTCCGGGGAGGTGTCGGTGAGTCCGGGGAGGTGTCGGTGGTGTCGGTGAGTCCGGGGAGGTGTCGGTGGTGTCGGTGACCCGCGGACCCTCGGCCGGTCTGTGAGCGGAGTCTGGCGCGCGGCTGGCTAACCCCACCCTGCTGTGCTAACTGCGGACCGGGTCGCCTCCTCGCAGGTCCGGACCCGAGCCCGCGGACCCCGCTGCGGCACCTCCGGGCCGCGGGTCCTGTCATAAAGCGGGTGTATGTGTGCTGCCCCCCCCCCCCGCGGGCCGAGCCGAGCCGAGCCGAGCCGGGCCGCTCGGCTAACGTTAGCGAAGTGCGAGAGAAGCGGAGCTCGGCGGCGGCCGGAGGTCCTACCTG